>PVKM010031938.1:0-16610 GCA_004027735.1 Carollia perspicillata | reverse complement strand
CAAAATAGAGTCAGTACCTTCCAAGGGGAGGCACAAAAGCTTCTTTTACTATATCACATGTGACCCTTCCCCACTGCGTGCAAGGGTCCACAGCAGACAAACTGGAGTGGGACAGCCCCGCCCAAGCCCCCACGAAGGAAGTGCCTATTTCCAGGATCTTAACTCCGCCTCGGAGAGTTGGGGTGGCTGGCAGGAATACTGTGTATTTTCTCCCTTTGAGTCACAGCTTAACATGAATATATGGTTTTGTGTAAACCTCAATTACCTCTATTTAAACTTCAACTCTGTACAAGTTTTATTTTCAGTTCCACATGCCTATCATCCTTACGAGGACGTGGATTTCATAGGCAGCTAGTTACTGAAAATTCATCACGGACAGAATCGGTTTATATAACTTGCTTTCATGACTGAGAATTATTGTGGTACAACCTCAGTTAGAATTAGTGAGCCATTATAATGAAGGAAGGGAAGAGGCACCAATATACCTAGACATTCTTGGCTTTGATATGTTTCTTCTATAATATTAAGTATTTATTGCCTCTTCCCTGAGTCCTGGAGAAACCCAGACAGAACATTCCCCCTGGCCTCAAGAAGCTTGGAGCTGACTGAGGAAGAAAGAGGAATTAAAAAGGGACACAGGAAGGAGACGAGTGCTATGGCAGACTCGGGCACGTTTTGCATGAAGTGGAGCTGAGTCGCTTAGGGAAAGCTGCAGAGGGAGTGATATCAGAGCTGAGTCTTGTGAAGAAGGTGAAGGTCAGGAGAACGGTCTCTCAGACGGAACAGCAATGTGCCACTTGGGAGGCGAGGGGGCCCTCTTCACTGCCCGGACAACTGGTTTTCACACACTTCAGTGTGCGTGTGCTCGGACTCGGTGCCTGCTCACCGCACAGCCTCCGGGGCTCCTGCCGGGCTGTGCGCCTGTCTCCCTCAGAGCACTGAGTGTCCCGATCGTCGTGTGCCCATCTGCCCGGCTCGTCCGCTGGACTAGGACCTCCCACAGACACCTCTCATGTATCGTTGCACATCCAGCCTGCCACACAGGCATGACGCTTCCTCATGACTTTTTTAAGGACAGAAGAATGAAAAGGGATGAGTTCCCAGAGTACCGATTTTTCAACCCAACAGTGTTTTCCATGCCAAGTTCTGCACCTGCGCCCCCAGTCCCACTGGTCTCTTGCTCCCTTCCCTCGGGACTTCTGCGACCCACAAACGTGTACCTTCCGTGACCTCTGGGTACGCCTGTCTTTGATCCTGTTTTCACAGCTACTCTCCCCTGTTTCTTCTTTGGTCACCAGACGTCTTCTAAGTCTCCATCCCTTCCCTACGGAGTCGCCCCACAGCCCCAGGCAAACTGGCTTCCCTTCCCCACCTCGCTACTGAAACTGCCTCCTGGGGCCACAGCCAACCTTCCAAAGGCAGTCCGCAAGCGTCACCCCTTCTCTCCCGCAGATGGTGACGCCCAAAATCACTTAGGACACTTCACATTCTCCTGAATACCAATCTTCCTAATCCGAGCCATTCCAGTCTTCCCTCTGGCCATAGCCCCACCAAGAACACCAGGTTTCAGCTACATGGGTATAACCACTCTGCATCCTCTGAGTGTCCTGTGTACCTGCAAGCTTTCATGCCTTTGTGCAAACTGTTTGCCCTGC
The DNA here is from genome assembly GCA_004027735.1 of Carollia perspicillata. NCBI lineage: Eukaryota > Metazoa > Chordata > Mammalia > Chiroptera > Phyllostomidae > Carollia > Carollia perspicillata. Next base: position 14,955 of record PVKM010031938.1, on the reverse strand, counting down.
AGTAACCGCCTGTTCTCCCCACGGAAATGCTACCTATCCTTCAAAGATGAACTCAACAGTCGTCTTCCTATAGAATCCTCCCCTTTCACTGAAGTTACCACTCCTTTCCCTGGGCTCCTGTTGCACTTTATTAATCAATACATCAATTATAACACACATAGCCTTTAGTGCAGCAAAGTATTTGAATGCCTGCCTCCTCTATTGAATTGAGCCACTTAAGATCAAGAACTGTGAAGTATTCATACCTTACCCTCCAAACCTGCAGGGCCTCATAGATAATAGGTATTCAATAAATACCTGTTAAGTTTTATTAGATACTACTGAATTCGTAGATTTAATTCGAATCAAGGAAGCACTTAACAATAGAAAGAGACCTCAAAGCAATACTCCTTCCATGAAATGGGCTCATGACTCAGAATTGAACCAATCTATCAAAGCACTGCAACATTCACAGCGTTTTCAGGTACGGTTTGAGTGCAACAGATGTGTCCGCCCAAGGACATGCCCTCAGGTTATTACTTTTTGTTTCTCAAAATTCAAGTTGTCGCACAAAACGTCTCCAGACACCAGCTCCCCCTCCAGGTGTGTCAGCTGACCCTGAAGGGTCTCCAGCTGGCGCTCTGCTCTCTGGGCTCTCTGCAGGGCGTTCTGGTGAAACCCAGACTCCTTTTCCAACTGTTCAACAAGCTCGGATACTTGGGCTTCAAGCTGGGAAACCATCTGGCAACAAAGAAACAAAACAAGAATAAATGTTGTTTTAAGATGCAGAAAAGTGTTAAAATCTAGCGCCCAGCGTGAGCAACACATTATTTATAACACAGACTTTCCGATTCTTTGTAAAAACCAAATAAGAAACAGGTAATTGACAGGTGTATTTGCTTTGCTTGAAATGAACCTGCATTCATTACCTAACAAAATGCTTTTGATTGGCACTTTTAATTTGTTATAATTCGTCCAACTTGATAAATATTTATGGATAACATTTATTGGCCCCTAAAACTGCCATCAATTTCAGGGTTTCCGAAGCTTAGTTGGAAAAAAAAAAGAGTTCAGACAGGAAGTACTTTTAAAACTTGTGAAAGTATCGTTCGTCTTCCACCACGTATAGTGGATTAAAGACAATATGCTGAGTTAATCTTGATAAGTAACCTTGAGCTGTTACCAGTGCATTCAAGTGCATAAAGATACTATTGTTTCCAGCTTTTTCAATTTTTGACTGAGTGGGTTACTCCCTCATGAACCATGAGTGGTGCTGCCTCTGGGCTGCACAGTTATGGTGCAATGTTATCGTTTTAGCATCTGAAAGATGCTAAAGATGTCAGAGTTCTTTTGAGGAGGTGATCCTACATAGGGTCCATGGCAATGCGCAAGCGGGCGGACAGCTGATCATTACCTCCTCTCCCACGGGACGAGATCCCTGCTTCTGCACGGAGGGCCCCAAGACTCTCGCGACCCCGGACTTGCCCGGTGCGTCCATCCTTCCCGGGAGCTGCTCTCTTTATCCCGACCACTCCCTTTAACCCAGAACAGACGTTTACCAAAGTCCTCAGGGTCACTTTGAGAAACTCAAATTGATCCTAGCAAATCCAGTTACCATAAAAGACTGGATTCAACAAAAAACACCAAGTTTGAGGTGATAAATAAGTTGTGATGCTTTGTTTTGGGAAAGAAGAGGACTGAGAGTAGTAGATATTTATGTAATGCTCAGTACCATTCTCACAGAAATTAAAATACCTTGACGGCTTCACAGTGACAGCTCCATTTAAAACAGAACAACTTCTGCTTGCCTATCCGTAAAACAACCATGCTTAAAGGCAAGAAAACATTGAAGCTGCCTTCAAATATTTTGAAAGGATACCAGGATTTGTTCTGAGTTACCCTCAGAGCTTAAGTTGAGGACCAGTAGGTATAAGTCAGAAAAAGAACTCTACTTCCACGTAAGAAATAATTTTTCCCTGGTCCCCATAATTACAAGGTAATGCATGTCCATTGTACAACATTCATTAAGGACAAAAATATATATAAATCGGGGGGAAAAATCCCTGTGATCCCACTGCCTACAGGTAACAACTATTAATATTTTCAAATAATGTATTTTAGGTACTGTTTAAATACAGTTGAGATGATATTATATTTGCCATTTTATCTCTTTGCTTTCACCTCTCACTGTAAGCATCTTTCCGTGTCAGGTAGTAGATTCCCAGTTGTTGGAGAGGGCCGGAAGCTGGCCACCCATCAGTTAAGAATGTCAGGGGGTGGGCCCAAGTGCTGTAATCAGGAATGCTAGACTTCTTGACCTCTAACCTCTCTAATCTAGTGCTTCCAGGACTCTCAAGGATCTAGGGCTATGTTTCAAAAGTCAGATGTTTGATGGCAGGCTGCTCAGTGACACTTCCGAGGAATTATAGTTCCCAAGGAAATTTGAAATTTCACTACAGAATATGAAACTCTGGGAACCATCATTTCACATTCCCCATTCTTAGTACTCACTAACGATAGATCTGATCTTAATGGAAGAGAATGGTTTGCTTGTCTCCTACAACATACAAAGGAACCTACAAAACAATGGCTACCAGCCTTGGCTGATGTAGCTCAGTGGATTGAGTGTGGGCCTGTGAACCAAAGGGTTGCTGGTTTGGTTCCTAGTCAGGGCACATGCCTGGGTTTCAGGCCAGCCCCCCCCCCACATAGTGGGTGTGTGAGAGGCAACCACACATTGATGTTTTTCTCTCTTTCTCCTTCCCCTTTCTCTAAAAATAAATAAGTAAAATCTTTTTAAAATTGGCCATCAAACATCATCCCCAGGGTACCGCCCCCGAGGGGACTGTTGACCATACAAGGTCTAGCACATTTCTTTCTGTGCAGCCGCAGAGGTGGTTTCACATTTAATTCCATGTAGCAAATGAGTCTTTCTACTGAAAGATCCTTCAACACTTCTCCTATCCCACTGCTGACCTGCCAGAGAGAAAAGAGACCCAGAAAACCTCAGCTGGAGAGACGGAGCGCTGAGTGATCACTTAGCCCCAGTCAGCGCGCTGCAGGCCAGAGCACAGCAAAGTCGCTCCCAGAAATCAGTCCATACAGCCTTCGTTTTGAAGATGACACCTGGAGCAGCCGCAAGCAGTTAGACGAAGGGAGTGATAATGACCCTGAAAGGAGCAGCAGACATCCTAATGTAGATCAGACCATGGGACAGGAACTCAGGCTTCAGAGTCCTGGTTTGAAATTCCAACTCTGCGACTTAGCAGCATGTTAACCGAGGCACGGAGTAACTAACCTCTCTGGGCTGATTTAGATCATTTGAATAGCACGGTGTTTATACCCGGTTTAAGCTCAATACACTGCACACATTTTTATCATCAGTACCACTGCTGCAGTAGGTTGGTTCTCTCCATTCTATGCTTTTGTCATATAGAGTTAAAGGGACCTTTGGGGAAGTGCCCTATGCCCTAGGTAGTTTTTCTCCAACTGTTTTCAGTCCACAGAACCTGTTTTTTCAACTAACAGTCTTTCTGAGAAGGACAAATAAGGGACAAACACGTTGAATCACAGGTAAGAGGGTCTGTCCTGAATCCTCGCCCTGTGTGAACCCACGACTGTTCTATGGGACCTGGGGACTCAGCAGAGTACAACTTTTAAAACCACCAGTATGTGGATGCATGAACTGTGCAGAACCCGCCACCTGCCCTCCCAAGATTCTGGTGTCCAGAGAGGATGAGCAGCTGGGAACCTCCCCATCCTCTATGCATCCCAGGACTCAGCTTCATAAGCTCATTGGGTTTCAGTACACAGGACGCCACCAAGATTTCTTTGAGCTAAATTTATATAAATGCATACATGAATAAATACATGACTGTTCCAATCTGACTGCATTCTCAGGAACAGCAAATGCCAGTGCCTGAATGAATATATGTGACCCCCCCCAAATGGTCAGGTGGTGTCGTGTTTTTCCCACCAAGAGGTCCACAGAATCATGAAGCACTTTCTTTTCTTCTTCTTCTTCTTTTCCTTAGTATCATCTGTTCACGCATCCTTGATATTCTGTGGGACAAAAAGTGCCAGGGATTTCAACACTAAAAAATGATAGGGAACCGTGGGAGGGGTGGAGGGATGTGATAAAGTAGATATACCTCAATTTTTTTTAAATAAAAAGGCACCAAAGTAAACTACACTTCACACACAAGCAGCTTGATTTTGGGAAGTGAAGTCATAATGCCCTAAAAGAATTAATTTACTTCCCAAGGACAAGTAGCTGCTGATTTCTCCAAAGAGGCACTTTTGCACTAAGATGGAAGCAAATGGAAACACAAGAGCTCTGAGCTGAAGAAGGAGCCACCCGGTCACTGAAGGACCCCTGCCTTTTGGGCATAACGACTCTTTTCTGATTATTCAAGTTATAATTTTCACTGAAGAAATACACAAAATAAGTTTTCAGGAACAGGTGTAACATCAATCCAATACCCCTTCCTTCCTGTCAGCATGTGTGGCTGGCACTCTGGACTGGCTAAGCCTCCCCTCTCCACCCCCATGCATGTCAGCTACTGTTATGGCTTGGATTGGGTTCCCCCAAAAGAGGTATGCTGAAGTCTCCCCGCACCTCAGAATGTGGCCTTATGCAGAACGTAGTCTTTACAGAGATAATCAAGTTCAAAGGAGGTCGTTAGGGTGGGCCCTCACCCACTATGACTCACATCCTTATAGAAAGGGGAAGTTGGGACCCAGAGACACACACGCACAGAGGGGGAATGATGTGAAGATGCAGAGGGAAGGCCCTCCACAGCCAAGGGGTGGCCTGAGGCCAGCGACGTGAGGCCTGAGGCCACCAGAAGCGAAGTGAGAGGCACAGGACAGATTCTCCCTCGCAGCCCTCGGGAGAGCCCAACCCGGCCAACACCTTGATTTTGGACTTCTGGTCTCAGGGACTGTGAGACAATACATTTCCATTGCTTAAGCCCCTCAGGTCATGGTACTTCACCATAGCCATCCTAGGACATTAATGCACTCTAGAGGCTGGGAGACACAAAATCCCTCACTGTCCACTCTTCCCAACGCCCTTGTGGCCAGGGGTGACCGTGTACCGTAACTGTGGACAGTGGAAGTCCAGTGATGCTTCTCGGTAAATGTTTGGCCTAGTAAATTCAAGGATTAACAACAGAGCAGAAGGATAAGCTCCAAGGGGGCTTGAGAGCTTGTGGAAACCACCTCAGGTCCTTTAGGTCATTCGGCTGGTCCCTATAGCCCCCACGGAGCTGCCAGACTAAGAAACACCCTAGTGGAGAAAATGAAGCCTTGTGTGTACATAACGCACAGCCGAAGAGCTGAGGTCTAGGTAAGTGTTTGTGCGCTTGTATTAATTTGTCTTTAATTGAGGACATGACAAAGAAATCAACTACGGCCATGTCCCCCCTGTGCATAACCAATTGTCATCCAGATGATGAGCCAAAAAGGCAACAGCTCAAAGTGAGACAAACATTTTGGCCTCAAAATTCTAAACTACAACCTGAAAATGTCGCAACTTTCTGTCCATCATGCAAGAACTCATTTCAAGAGTACCTATTACGACTGTCCTCACATTTCAAGGTTAAATAACATCTAAGTACTCCTTTAGAATTCCTGGAAATTGACAGTGGAACATTTCCTTAAGAGACTGGTTTTCAGCTGGGGGCCGGGGGGGTGGCAGACTTCACCCCCCCAGGGACATATGGCAATGTCTGGGCACATCTCTGGTCACCACAGATGGGGAGAAAAGAAATGCTACTGGAAGCCAGTGCATAGCAGTCCAGAGCTGCTGCTGACCACCCTACAATGCACAGGAGGTCTTCTCAAACAAATGATTACCCCGCCCAAAATGTCAACGGTTCCAAAGCTGAGAAACCGTGCTCTAAGGTAGAGTAAAGCTTTAAAAATATATATGAGATTTTGCAATGAGCACAAAAGCAATAAAATGGCTCATTGAAAAAGTGTGGTGGTGTCCTGAATTCTACTGAGAACTGGAAATACAGAAGAGTAGAAATGAATAGCAAAGGGGCAGACAAGAAAAGCAATGCTCACTAAGTAGGAGTCGACAGGAAGTGGAGAACTGGCCAGGCCCAGCCTGAACCCACCATTGGGCATGCACGGGGGTATCACTCAATTTGTGAACGTGTGCTTAACCCAGGCAGCTGGCAGGGCTGTGCAGCCTCCTCGACAAACGCGTTCATCAGTTTGTAAAGCTCCCATTCTTCAGAAACATTTCTGAGACAATGTATGAAATCCATTTTCTCCTGATTTCATTTGAAGATGAGTCACACAAGGTGCTAGCTATATGCTTGATTTCAGGCTTTTAAATAGTGAGAGCAGCTACTGGAAAAAATTACAGGGTAGGACAGGCAGACAAAGGCACTAAAAAGACTCTGAATCATTCTGATTTTTATGGGAAGTGGGGGAATGCCGTCCAGCTTAACCAATTTACACCATTTTGCTTCAGAAAATAAACATATACATCATGCTGACAATTTTATGCCATGTTTCACAGGCTGGGATTAAAACGGTTTCGGGAAAACATTTGGAAAAACAGAAGAGGGAAGGAATAAAGTGAAATGGCAAAGAACCAGTAGCTGTCGAAGCACATCTATTACCAGTCAAGGTAAATAACTCAATGAAGTTTTCCTCAGTTCGGTAAATAATTCTTTCCCCAATCTAGTACCTATATGTGTACCGAATCACAGGAAAAACTGAGTTACTCTCAGAGACCCACACATCTTACCAGGATGGACACTTCATACCCACAAAGAAAATCCTATATTAAACAAAGAGGTCACTAGGTTTGCTCCCAGAACACATGTGAATTTTGGAGAATTTTTAAAAGGGAATTTAAAATGTTATATTGCAAAAGGAAATTTACAAAGGCAATCCTGTGCTGGGGACCACTCTGTGTGGTTTCGGGAGACTGTAGCCCCGAGAGAGCAGGCCTTGAAAGAGGTAAGTCTCCCTGGAAAACCAGGTAACGCAGGTAGCAGGCACGACCCAACACCAACACCAAGGGATCCTCATGGGAAATCAGGCCTGATAAATACGCTGTATCCTTTGAAGGCTGCTCTGCTTTACTTTGTATGGCTCTGTTGATATAAACCAGATGTTTAATTAAGTTCAAGGCATAAGGGGTAAACTCCTTATCTCATGAAACATGTCTTAAAGACCATCTGGCGTCAGCGTGACTAACAGACCCTGACCCGAGGCAGATCTCTGTGTTCCTTCCATTGTTATCTATACATAATACCTGCTTTTGTTTGACTGTAGCCCTTTGACATTGACTGATGAGCTATGCATGCATGCTGTACACACCCACACACACCATTCCCACTAAAAGCTGTTTGGGAGAAGGGCACGGGGCATGCCCCACTAGAGGGAATCACCACTCCCTTTCCCACTGGAACAACAAGATTGTGTCTGGGACGACTTATTCTCATCCATGGCAGCTTGGAGAGCTCCTCAGGACAGAGTTCCCCCCACAACCCTGAATTTTGAGTTAATGATCACTCTTAAGATTTTAGGAACGTTAAAAGACGGACATATGCATTTTCTCCTTTTCAGCAGCCATGTACACAACAGAAGAAATATTTCTTTTTCTTTTTTTTATTATCTTAATTGTTTTTCAGTACAAGAAGAAATATTTCTTAATGGAAGTATGCATATAGTTTAGATACTATTCATGGTAAGCCTCACTGATTAGACTTCAATAATTTGTATTTGATGATAATTTAGAGCTGAGCTGAAGCTGACTTGACTCAGCAAAGCTTTATGAAACATGAGATTTGTTAAGAGCATAAACGAGATAACAAAATTTAAAAAGCTTCTGTCATAAGTGTGAATTAAGTCGTTTTTCTCCACTTGGTAAATAGATCCCCTAAAAGACTGTTCTAGGCAGGCACCAACACATTCACAGCAGGAGGAAAGCTGGAGGGAGGGAGAGAGAGGGGAAGCAAGGGTGGCGACACTTCATATTTATCGTTGCTATTTGTCAGAGTGTTAAGGACTTAATGATATTGATTTGCATTAAATGCTTACAGTAAACAATAACTTTACGAGAGAGATACTATATTATAGGTCTGGGAACCCTTATCTTCAATTCCAAAATCCAAAAGCATCTGAAAACTGACAGGGGTTTTTTTGTTTGTTTGTTTCGGGGGTTTCTTAAACTCATTTACTGATAAAGCTTGACCTGAGTGGTTTGGGCCACAAGCCCTGAGCCAAAGCGACATGAGGCTTTTCCGGATCTTGGTGTATCGCACCTGGTGGGGGCCGCCCACAGGTTTTGCTGCAGAGCAATGAATGGGCTAGATTATGGGGTCCGTCCCTGACCTCACTGAGGAGGAATGTGTGAGATTCTGTTCTCTTTTACCTTTCTAAATTCTCAGTTCCAAAATGCACTGGACCGACCCCAGGGGCTTCAGATAAGGGGTGTGGACTGTGGGCTGTCCCCCCCCACAAGGCGAGTAAACAGAGGCCATAACCTCAGGAGCCTGGCCAAGGTCACACCTGGAGTGAGTGAGCAAGTGAGTGAGTGTGCAGTAGGGACAGGACCAGCCTCGGGTGGCTGACTCCAGAGCCCACAGTGCAGTCGGCAGTTGCTGGAGTGACTCTCCAGGCTCTGGAAGTAAGACTTGTAATTGAAAGGGATAAAACCACATGTGATGGTTTTAACTCACTCAGATAACTCATTTATTAAGTATGCTAAAGGAATGAACTCACCATCCTTAAGAAGCATGTAAGCGGCCGTCCCTCACTCACCCTTTTCTGGCTTTCTTCCTTGCTGCCCATTTCTTGAATCTTCTCCAAAATGGCCTCCTCCGTGGACCCAGCTGTCCCCCCGCAGCCCCTAAGGAGGGCGGCCGCGATTCTCTCCCGAAATGAGGTGTACTGGCTCTGCGAGGCTGCGGCTGCATCCAGACTGGCCTCCAGACTTTTCTCCAACTCGCGAGAGCTTGTCTTCAGGAGGCTCAGCTCCTGCTTCGAGGCATCCCAGGCCCGCTGGCCAGCGAGCAGCCTCTCTTGGAAGATTTTAACTTCCCTTTCCAGGGCCTCTTTTGCCTCTACGGCCCTGAGCAAGTCCTAAAACAGTCACATAAAGTGAAGACAAAGACATTAGCAGCCAACGAGGGATATCTACATTTGCTTTTCAAGGAATCAGGGTTAAATCCTCACTCCGTTTTACAATCTAAATTTCCTGTCATCTCTTTATAAAGGCATTAAATCATAAAAGCTATGCCAGGTCAATTTAGGTGTCTAAAAAGAGAAGAGACATAACATCAGGGCTAGGAAATAAAGAAAACCGATACGTGAGCCTTTTATATGTGGACTTCCAGAAAGAGTTAATATTGAATTTAAAACAAATTGTTGGCACACTTAGTAGATTCGATCCACACCTAGTGCTGTGTGTTCTCAAGTTGGGTATACAGGGAAATTGATTTTGAATAAACGCTAAACCCTCAGAGCCCTAACTTAACACTAAAAATTATTTGAATAGAGGTGTCTCTTCAATACTATTCCAAAGAATAGACTAGCATTCTCACAGAAACATCATTGCATAAAGAAGAATAAGGTCTTGCTTTCAACATTCAGTGACTGGGTGGCCCCTTTTTGCATAAAGACAAACGAAGACAGATAGGACCTGAGGAAGGGAGCAGACACAGCTAGCCATGTGGTGGCTGGGAGGATTCAAAGTAGAGGGAGATAAACTCCCACACTGAGAATAACAATCGTAAAGAATGCAGTATGTGTTATCAGGTTCCTAAATACAACGAAGGGCACAGGGAAGGTCAGCTGTGCACCCACTGCTATTTGCCGTCACCTAGAATGTTCCAAAGGGACACACAAGGGCATATTTAAAATTCATGAAGAAAAAACAACAGTTGTTGACATCAAGTTCCAAAATACATGAGTTCACATCAAATAGGAGTAAGCGGCTGGTTAGCCAGGACTGCTATAGTATTTTAGCCAGCTTAACTAACAAAGATATTATTTTTAATCAAAAATAGTATGTCAGCATCAAAAACAGCCAAAAAGAAACACTATCTTTGAGTAACAGACTCTGCATCTAAACTAACCAGTAATACTTCAGTGTCAGGCTGCTAGTTAAAGTGCAATCAACTCTTCTGCATTAAAACTAAACTTTAAAAGAAATTTAACTTTACCAACAGCATGAAGATGGGGGGAAATTTACTTGAAATGCTACTTCCTACTTTGTATTTTTTTAAATACAAAGAGAATGACTCCTGCTTTCTATTTTTATTTAAAAAAAAAAAACAGAGAATGTCTGACTTTTTTTTTCCTTCTGGTGATTTTTTTTTAAATCAAGGAAGTCTGAGGCATCCATTTAAAATAAAAGCCATGGAGTGGACAGGTAGTTAGAGAAGGCTGCCCTTTCCAGGGATGTAATAACTGAACTGATTATGGAACCTATTTTGTGAAACGGTCCCGGCAACAACTTCAGATCCCCGTTCCGTTTCCAAACTACTCCTCTTGGCAAAGAAGCCCTACTACAGCCACTGATTAAATTTTGGCCCTTAAGGTAAAGAGTCAAGGGCCCTTTTTCCCAAATATAACATTTTAGCGCTTTACAGATTTCTCTTCAGGCAGTGACACGATAGCTGCTCCATTACAGTAACCAGTATCAGCGCTGGTGGGAACAAATGAGGCCCACCCATATTGTACTTGGAAACTGTAATCCTAATGTGTGGTTAAAAAACTGAGGTCCTAAATTCAATGATGCAGGGGGAAAAACTAATTCTAACCCCCTCAGTTCTAAAACCTTACAGGATACTGCATATTAATTTTTGTATTGAAAGAACACCCCTGATGCAAAATAGGAGAGTTTCCATGCCAATAAAGTGACATGTTTACCAAGGATTTCCACAAGGTCCTAAAGAACACACGCAAAATATTGCAGGCACTTGAGTACTGTACACTATCAGCTGGCAGTAAACTAACCAACTGGCAGTTACACCAGGTGACCAATACACACAGCTACGGCATTTCAGCTACAAGGAATTTTTCACCCCAACATCAGGCTGTTGTCTCACTGCCTTAGAGACAAAGGCCAAAACAGTCCTCTAACAAATCCACAGCACCCACGCATGTCCGGTGAATATCAGCAAATTCATTTGCGATCACAGGCTACAGTAGCACACGGCTGCAGGTCAGATTTCTCTTCTAGACACGCCTTAGGCCGGCGAACTATTCGGTTTCTCGTAGGAAATGCAGACCCGGGGAGCCAGGGACCAGGCCTTGGGGACAGCGGCCCTCCAGAGCTCTGATTAAGCTCTTCAGAACGCAGGGGCGCTGGGTTGACCCGCTGGACACAGATGGCCCAGACTGCAGATGCAATTAGCTGCAGAGCTCTCGGGAGGATGGTTGCATGGCTACCTCAAGGATACACTGAAGTGACGTGACATGGGTGTCATTGGCCAGGACCTGGACACTGCTGTCAGACCACGCTGACACGCAGAAGAGAAGCCAAGTCGCTCCCGCTCAGCGAAACCGCGGCTGACCTCCACGGAGGAGATGGAGATGGCTTTTGCGAATGAGGGCAGGCCCTGCAGAGGCAGGGACTGGATCCCTTTACTAAAATGTTTTTAAATCAACGAATCTTGAGATCCAGTCCTGCTAATACAACAAATGAATAATGGTCCTTCTGCAATTACTTTGAACAAAGATGGCTGTAAATAATAGGATTTAGGAATTCAATTTAGTTTCTTAATTAAACGAATGCCTGTATTAACTCTCAATTAAATGCATTAAGTAATGAAACCACTGAAAGGTTTGGGGAGCTTACTTGATTTTTTATTGAATTTTTTTCTATTAACATTTATCCCCTTATACCCTCTTCTCCCCCTGCAGTCACCACACTATTGTCCATGTCCATGAGTCCTTCCAAAGTTGTGTGTTTTAAAAGCATAGTTGATTCGTATTATAATGTTTCTAACATTATATTATATGGATTTGGATATGCATGAGGTCAAGATGCCTCTCAAAAACACAATGAGTAATTGTCAGGGTGGAAAATCTCTGGCTCTAGCTCACTTCATCCAACCCTAGACAAATTTTGTGGAAGTAAAAACCAGTCAGCTACTTCTGCCCACTGCAGTTAAGGTGAACAAATAAACTCGGAAATGTCCCCAAACAGGCACATCACACATTGCTGGCAGAAGGGTGGATAGGTAGAAGAGGTACGTAATCATACCAAAATACGTAACAAAATTTAACAGGCACATTTTCTGCTGCCCTGCAACTCCAGTACTAAAAATACACCTGTAGGTTACTGAATATGGAAAATAAGGTACGTGCAAAGTTATTCAATTATGATAGAGCAGAGGATCAGGTACTACATAAATACTCATGGATATTGGTGTGCCTGGATGAACAGATAGGAGACATCCATCCCACAGAGCATTATGTGGTCTTAAAAAGACCTGAGGAAGCTTTTTATACAATACAGGAAAAGCTCTCCAAGACGTAGTAAAGAAAGTCAGGTGCCTAACGATGTGTCTGGTACCATTTGTAGCTGCAGAACGAGAGACTCGCTCCACAGTCGTGCACAGGCAGCAGCCAGCTCTCGTCGTCTCTGGAGAGGGGAGCAGTAGCCAGCGGGCAGGAGCGGGAGGAAAACGTGACAGGACGGTGGCAACTCTAAACACACCCAGGGAATCTCGGTCCATTTAAACTTCTGCTAATAGTGATATGAACACACACGCGTACACACACACTGAACCTAGCCTGCATTAGTAGTAAAGAATCTGGAATAAGGGAGGTGACGTCCTCCTATTTCTATTTCCCTGTTTCCATTTCCCCTGAACAAAACCAAACCTGAAGTTTGCACTTGGTGCTGGGACACGAATTTCAAGACAGGCAAAGCCCTCCCAGTGCTATTCAAACTGTGAATAACACACTGGTGTGCCTCTTACAACTGTGTGTTCCCCATCCCAACAAGATACCTTCAGAAATTAAGGGGAAGAGTTCAGTAATTTCTATAGCACCTTGACATTGATTTTTTTGTTCACCGTACCAACTCATTTAGTGACTTCGCTATTATATATAACAGTATAAAGCTTATTCATCACTTAGGTGAAATGCAAGTAGCTCAGATCTACTTCCAGGTCTTATCGGGAAACCTTCTGTGGATGAGATCACCGACACCCATGTTGAGCAGGTACAGACCCCCCCTCCCCCCGGTTTTGCAGAACTGATGGGTAAGCGGCACATGCGTGAGCTGTGTATCTGTTGTGCAAACAGGGACAGGACATGTGTCGGGTGAGAGTTTAAGGTTCTTTAGCCAACTATTATCCAAAAGTAAAACGTATGTCAAACCCAGACCATTTCTTTCATCAAAATAATTTAAATTTCCATCAAAAGATCATTCAAATCTAACTGTACCTTTACACAGTAAACTGATGGAACTGTCTACAGATGAATAATTGAAGATGGATTTTGAAGACATACATGTTTTATTTTAGACACAAGTTACAAATAAATATATTGAGCTTGATGAAATTGCTTTCAAAAGCCTCTCCCCATGTCAGCGATCCTTGGAGACTCGTTTTCCACTGTAAGTGCTTTAAAAGCAAAACAGAGAAACTGGTTAATACACACTGGCCCCTGCAGGCAGCATTGCCACCAATCCGGCCAAGACAAAGGTTTACAAGCAAGGAGCTAGCTCGTTATCACAAGAAAACTTTCCTTCAACCCCGAACACACACTTTCCAAGGAGAATGTGCACGCTTTATGTAATTCTTTTCCCCGTGTTTATTCTCATTATATTTATCAAAATGTCATCTTATGTCTGTCGCTTCTGGCTCTTAATATGTAGACTTAGGCCTTTTTGTGTCTTCTTAAATAATTTTTCCTATGAATTCATTTGCTTGATTTCTTTATGAAAGTATTGGTCAGCAACAGACTGAAAACAAAGAAAAAGTGACCCTTCCCACAGATAGTTGGAGAAAAGCTGTACTAGAGAACATTTGGAGTCTCGAAAGGAGAACGGTGAAAGTCTTGAAATCCTGTTCCAAGAGGGGACGGTAAGAGAACTGGAACGTGTATCCCATGGACATTTTAGAGAACCGAAAGATGACCACACAGAAGGAGGAGAGGCCTGCTCTGCGTGGGCTCACCGTCTAACGGAGTGGAAGCTGTATTGTAACACTTCACGTCGAAATAAGTTACCAGCCTTAGTAGTGAAAATTCAGCTTAAGTTTGAAATTCTCGTTATTGACAAACTCAGTCCAGGTCGACAACAAATGTAGCTGCCCATGAGGCCAGGGGGTCCCCAGGCTTCACTGCTGTCACCGCTCTGCCCTGCACTGGTCAGACTGCGCCAGGAGGACCATGGACAGTTCCCAGCTGGAACTTTTTAGAGGAACTTCATCGAAGTGGAATGGGTTCTGCATCACATGCTAAGATTAAAACCCATAATAAAAATACTTATGCAATCGCTTTATTGTAAATGCTGTTTTAATTTATTTTAAACGCGTGGGTGGAACCTAACAGCAAAGATTTGACGACTTAATTATAGTTATGGAGCAGAAGTAAATATTACAAACCTTGAGGATGTAAATACCTCAATATAAAAGTATGGGAAATAGACAGAGAGGAGTAAACGTGGGAGGCATTAAGTTCCTCAGATTTTAGAGCAGGAAGTCTAAAGATACTATCACAGATTGTTGAGTCAGAAACAGAAATATATTAAAGTCTTAATGGCAATTATCAGCAGTTAAAACAAGAGTATAAGGACAAATTCCACATGATCTCACCTTTAACAGGAACCTAAGCAACTAAACAAACAAGCAAGCAAAATATAGTCAAAGACATTGAAATAGAAAAGGGGATGACAGTCTCCAGAGGGGGGAGGGGAGGGAATTTCAGGGAAAAAGGGAGGGGATTATAGGAACAAGTATAAAGGACACATGGACAAAAACTAAGGGG
>PVKM010031937.1:0-16621 GCA_004027735.1 Carollia perspicillata | reverse complement strand
CAGTTTTCATCTCTGTATTTTCAATGCCAGGCACATGGTAGGTGCTCAGTAAATGGATGAATCAATGACTCAAATTACCATATCACAAGGTACTACTGAGTTAATGTGAACTTTCTCACATAATGCTTATTGTTTAAAGTATTTTAAATATGCCCTAGCCCAAGGAAAGTCCATATTTTCAGTTGCTGAGCTGGCTACTGGAAAAATATTTGCAGGCAGGGATGCCTCTGATGGCTCTCAAATCAAATAAGTTATATTCCTCCCATGTTGCGCATTCTTAGACATGGGCCTGGCTGTGCATCATTATTTATGGTTATTCCATCATTATTCTTGGCCAGCCTGGTGACTTGCCATGTTGTCTGTAAAACTGGCCATTTTTTCAGCTTAACTCTGCAAGCTTGACTTGCAGACAATTTATGTATGGCCCAAGTTTCTGTAACTAAAGGTTACAGAACTTTAATAAAAGACTAAAGGCTAGTGTCATTAATCTGCTCTCTTTTATGGTCCCATGTGAGAAACACAGAGGTAATATTGATAATTCATGGAAGTTCTTATTTAGGAATTGGAAATATAATACTTGGAATTAGAAAAGCTATATAATGGTGTAATAACACATAATAATATGTATGGTAATTTATTACTCAGAATTTACCATTTCTAAGCAACGTGGATTTTTCCCCACACTCTTTGCTGTAATTTGAAATAGTTATCCTGATGTCCTCCCAGAGTATGCTCTACTCAAATGACTTTCACCTTTGAAAATATTGCACAGATACTGAAGAATCAAGGATGGTTTCAGGATTATGAGAACTTGGCTGCTTTCTGAAGAGCTTTGGACACCACAGCATTCTAGCATGTTGTCATAAGACAACATTATACTTGCATGAGTATACATGAATACCTTGAAAATCCAAAGCACTTTTCAATGGCATCATTAGGAATGTATATGAGTGGACTCCCAGATCTCCCACCCACATTGTGTGTGTTCTAGGGAAAGTGAATCAAAGCACCCTGTGAAATATTTTTTCTAAAGTTTGACTTGTTTCGAGACTAACTCATGTTAAAGAAATGGTCAAGATGTACTACATTTTTTAGTGGTTAAACTAAGATATATGTTTTCATTTTACTTCCTGTTATAGCTAGAAGGAAAGTGGCATTCTCAAATGTGGAACAGCAGAAAAATCACTTGTGGATAAGATAACTTTCATTTATTGTGATGTGCCATGTGTTGTTTTAAGAAGTTTACCTATCTCAATACTTCTAATTCTCAGGTTGGTGCTGTTATTACCATATCTATACTCCAGATGGGGAAACTGGGGCATGGAAAATGTGAGTCACTTGTTGAAGACCACAAAGTGGTAAGCAGGTAAGGGAGAGTTCAGAAACAGACCATTTACTACCAAAGTTCTTGCTCTTAATTACTCTTCAAAAGTGCATTTTCTCTTAAGCTGATGTCATGAAAGAACAAGAAACAACAAAATCACATCCAAGGATCCTTATGAATAACAGAAAGGGAAATTACTGGAATTAAATAAATATCGATCATGGAGTAAAGCACTGGAATTCAGTTCAATAAAACTGGCCAATTTGCCCAATATTTTTCCAAGTTGTAAATACTTTTTCTTACCAACTGAAACATTACTTAAAATTTCAGTTCTTGATAGTGCCTAATAGAACTACCTTGTGCGTCAGTAACATACTAATCATTTTGCAGCCAGATTGCTTCAAGTGAATTTGTGAAAATTAAGGGCCTGGTATCATAAAAAAATATGTGGCTACTCTATCTATAACCACTCCTTTCCCAGCTAAGCTGTTAATTTTCTTTTCACTTATCACACCAGAGATAACTGCTGATAATTTCTAGGTGTAAGACAGCCTATCTAAAAAACCATATTCATTTTCATTTTCTGATGGAATTTAATTTTATGAAGTTTTTCTTTATAAATAAATTCACTTAAGTTAGAATATGTTCTTCTGTATTATAAATGATTTGTTCATTTAATAAGTATTTATTGTATGCCAGACATTCTGATATGGGTCAGTTATAGTTACCAATGTTAGCATAGTAGGAAATAAATTTGACATTTATACTTTATGATTTTCCTTGCAAAGTTTCTAAGTAATTAAACTTTATTTCAAATTAAAATGAAGTTAAAACATAAACTCTGATACATGAATTTGTAATAAGAGCATAATTCTAAGGAAATAGAATTTCTCCATTATAATGTCTATTCCTTTAACTTGAGACCCTTATAAAGTAAGAAATGTAGACTTGAATATATTGCTCAGTTGGTTGGAGCATTGTCCTATACACCAGAAGGTTGTGGGTTCAATTCCTAGTCAGAGCACATATCTAGGTTCCCAGTTCAATTTCCAGTTTGGGTATGTGTAGGAGGCAACCAATCCATGTAGATATCTCTCTCTTTCTTTTTCTCTCTCTGTCTCAGTCTCCCTCACTCCTCCTACCCTCCCTTCCTCCCTTCCCCTGTCTCTCCCTTTCCCTTCCTCTCTCTCCGAAGTCAGTAAACATACCCTTGGATGAAGATTTCAAAAAAAACTAGGAAATGTAGCTGTCTAATTGACTGCCTAATATGCTTCGTTAAGTGCTTGTGCCTATTCTCTCTCCAAGATATAAAGACAGCAACTACTGAGTTTAGATTTGGCCAACTGGAGACAAAAGCATTAAATCAACTTCAAAAACTCAAAGCCCTCCAGTGATGAAACAGGCTTGAAATTTCTGTGCTTTCATCAGCATATCTTGCCCAAAACAGGTCCTTCTCACCAGCAATGTGCACATGCCACATGGTATCCCAGACACCTGTGTTAGCTAGCCTCTTGTTAGGTTTGTCAGGAGAATCCCTGGCTTCCTGGTGGCTTCCTGGTGGGGAGTCAGGGTGGGAGGAAGTAGAGCCTTGGGCACGGATGCAGCTACCATAGGAGGAGCAGCACTGAGAGCAGGCTCTGAGTTCCACCCAGGTGGTGGTGCCAATAGGCAGCAGACTCTGTGGCTAACTGTCCTTGTTGCTGGGTCATGCCATTTTCCTATTAGGCCCCCAAGCTTCCTGGTGTGGTAAACCTGGAGTTTCTAATCTTTGAATAAACTTATCTTTTTTTTAAGATTGTACTTACTTATTTTTAGTAAGAGAGGAAGGGATGGAGAAAGAGGGAGAGAAACATCAATGTGTGGTTGCCTCCCATGCACCTCCAAATGGGGACCTGGCCCACAACCCAGGTATGTGCCCTGACTGGGAATCCAACCAGTGACCTTTTGGTTTGCAAGCCAGCACTTGATCCACTGAGCCACACCAGGTAGGGCTGAATAAACTTGTCTTTGATTTGCAACAGATTTTTAACTAACTTCTTGTGTTAATTGTCTCTGATAGAAAGTATTTTTTCCTGATGAATACATCCTTCCTCCTCCTTCTCCCACAGGTGGTCAACAATCCTCTGTTTGACCACAACCTATGATAAAGAGCTCATTCCTTCCCTGTCAGTTTATTTCATCTTTGGAAATGGCTTAGATAGATTTTTCTTGTATTAAACTAAAACTTTTCTCTATCGTTTGTGTTCAATATTTTGTGGTTGTAGTAACAAATATCAAATACTCAAATACATAAAGAGGTCAAGTCTCTACCTCATGAGTCATTGTCTTTCCAGGCCAAAGATTCTGAATTCCTTCAACTAATAAAACATGCATTTTTATCTCTTTCACTATGCAGATAACTGCCATATCAACAAATGCCTCTTGAACACATATCTCTTCAAGTGTGGTACTCCACTGTGCTCTGACCATCCTAAGATAGGACATAGCTACTATTATGTAAAGAATAAGATTTCTTTCCTAGGCAGTTAGAAAGATTATCTTCAGTAAAGACTCAACCATTTAAATGGCATCCAGAAATCTCTCCAAGGCTCATTGTGAAAAATCTAGAAAATGCAGTGTGGGGGAGGGAGTAGAGAAATAATATCTTCAAATATAAATTTTAAAGAGGTAGGATAGGGGACCCATTTCGTTCCCTCTCTTTTCTTCTCTTTCATTGACTCCCAGCAACTTTAAGACAAGCAACTGGCAGACAACCAGCTCTGCCATGGATTCATCAGTGGGACTCCATTCGGAGAACAGAGGAGAGGGATGACCTTCTGGTTACCACTGTGTAGATTTTCTTTCTAAAGCTTTGGTGAAAACCAAGCAAGCAGGCAATTTGAACCTTACAGTATTTTGTCAGTGTTCAAAAGAGGCCTACAGTATACCATGTAGTAACACCACAAATTATGCCTGACTTTGAACAAATGCTTTACTCCACCTCAAATGTCTCTTGTAAAAATGACTTATGGTTACAAACATAGCCAACTGTGTACAGGAATTAACACACTGAAAAGCAAAATAATTTAATGAATACTGCCTCTTTCCTATAATTTCACTTTTATGATCTGTAATTTACTTTTTGGTCTTGAAAATAGCTGCTTCCTCCTCTCAGTCTGCTTAATAAAATTCTTCAGCTAAAGTATATAGGAACAGAATAGTAACATGGTTGTAAGAGAATGAGCTGAAAGCAGAAGCATCATTGAAATGGCATGACTCAAAGAGGGGACTCAGTAATAAGCAGACTTGGGAGCCAGTCCTTGCACTGGCCTTGCCAGATGTGACCTCGAGCAAGTAAAAGAACATTTCTAATCCTTAAAATGAGCACAATCAGAATGCCAACTATATTACAGATTTGTACAGATTTAAATGAGATTTTGGAACTTCTCAGTGTGGTTAGTTCCTGGTCCACAACAACAGAAAATGGCTTGCTCTATTGACTTTTTTATTCTCGCAAAGATGGTTATGCATAATCATTCATACACCTATATGCACGTGGTTAAAAGAATGGCATGAAAGTAATGTGTAACATCGGAGCCTGTTCATTCATTCATTCAGCCACCACTGCTAGATCCTGAAGGAGCTCACAGTCTTGTACAGGACCTGGACAAATAGACATCTACAGCACATGTGATGAGTGCTATAATAGAACTCTGGTCTGGTTAGAGCTGCACCAGGGAGTGACTCCCTGGAAGGGCTGGGAAGTCTTCTTCAGCTATTGCTGGCACTGAAAGAGGGAAGGCATTCTGCAGTAAGGAGCAGGATGGGTCAAGACAAGAGAAAGCCTGAATGTGCATGGAAATTGAAATGAATTTGGTTTGCCCAGAGAGTAGGAACATCGATGGGAAAGACACAAGAGGGAGACAAGTAAAGCAAGGCCAGAAATGAAGGGCTTCCATGCAACATTGTATTTCAGTTGTACCCATTAGGCAGGGGGATGGCATTAGACAAAAGCAAGACATTTATAGTTTTAAATAAATATTGAATAGCTATTAAAACACATGCTTAGAATTAGTCACAAGGGTCATAATATAGGGAGTAAAATCCTATGGGGCAATACAGAGGAACTGGAGAAGAGATTCAGCTGTATGTCTTGATTTATACACTAGCCAATTGTGTGAATTCAATCAAGTCTTTAACATAAAGAAGTGAGAAGAGAGGACTTTTGGTCAAGATGGTGGCATAAGTAAACACAGCTCACCTTCTCATATTACCACAATAAAATTACAACTGAACTGTAGAACAGCCATCATTCAGAACCATCAGAAATTAAGCTGAATGGAAGTCCTACAACTACAGAATTAAAGAAGAAACCACACCAAGACTAATAAGAGGGGCACAAACACCAAATGGGATGGTCCTACACCAACATGTGGCAGATAAAAAGTGGGAGGGATATCTCAGGAGCATGGGGTCCCAGCCCACACCAGGCTCCTAACCCCAGGGTTCTGGTGATAGTTAGATAAGTCTCCATAACTTCTGGCTGTAAAAACCAGTGGGGACTGAGGCTGTGGAAGACAGAAACTGCTGGAATCCTAGGCAGTTTCTCTGAAGAGCCCATCCATGCACAGACTTACTCAGACTCACTCCCTCTGAGCTCTGGTGTGGGGGGATCAGATTGAAAGGCATCAGGGATACACAGGGAGGAAATGAATTGTCCAGCATCAGGGAGAAAGCTGAGGGGCAGCTTTCTCTCAGACAGAAGGGCTAGGAGAGACCATTGTTCTTTTTTCTGAGCCTTCCCTCCACAGAGCAAGCAGGCGGGCACCAAATTTGAGACTCCACCAACCTGGCTTACCCTGTTTGTCCCACCCTGGCGATTCCCTGTGGCACTGCTCCACCCAAATCTCAGTCCCACCCAAGATGTTCCCAGTGACCTTTCCATATGAACAGCTTGTCTTGGCCCATGTTTCAGATTTTCTTAATTCTCTTAACAAGCAGCATCTGGCTTCAGTGATCTCTGTACCCTCTTTGTGAAGTTGCCCCAGGCCCAGCACTAGCAACAGCTGGACTTGGTTCACAGTTTTGCCTCTCCTGAGCACCTCCAAGCCCAGCACTAGTAACAGCCATCTTCAGATCACTTTTGTAGATAATGCCGTGTGACCCCAGACAGAACACAGGCAGTTGCTGACCTTGGAAGTGCCAACAGAAATGAAGGCTCAACTACAATAGCAGGAGCCTTGATTTCAACTACAACAGGAGTGCTGAATACAGCCCATACAGTGGGAACGCCTTGAGTATGCAACTTGGGTAATAAGAGAGGCTGTGCCACTGGACCCTCCAGGACACATACTACCTTAGGCCATGGTACCAAGCCTGGGAGATGTAGTTGCTCTGCCTAATACAGAACAAACACAGGGAGGTTATCAAAATGAGAAAATAAAGAAATATGGCTCAAATGAAAGGACAGATCAAAACTCCAGAAAAGGACTAAATAAAATGAAGATAAGCGATCCATCAGATGCAGAGTTTAAAACACTGGTTTTAAGGATGCTCAAGGTACTTAATGAAGACCTCAACAGCATAAATAAGATCCAGTCAGAAATAAAGGCTGCACTAATTGAAATAAAGAACAATTTACAGGGAATCAATAGTAGAGTGGATGAAGAAAAGGATCATATTGGTGATTTGGAACATAAGGAAGTAAAAGAACAACCAATCAAAACAGCAAGGAGAAAAAAGAATTAAAAAAATGAAGATATGTGAGGAGCTTCTGAGACAACTTCAAGCATTCCACACTTGCATTACAGTGCTACTGGAAGGAGAAGAGAAAAAGCAAGAAGTTGGAAACCTATTTGAAAAAAAATATTGACAGAAAACTTTCCTAACTTGGTGAAGAAAATAGACATTCAAGTCCAGGAAGCACAGAGTCCCAAACAAGATGGACCCAAACAGGCCCACTTCAAGACACATCATAATTAAAATGCCAAAGGTAAAATACAAAGAGATTAAAAGCAGCAAGAGAAAAGCAGTTAGTTACCTACAAGGGAGCCTCTATAAGACTGTCAACTAATTTCTCAGAAGAAATTTTACAGGCTAGAAGGGATTGGCAAGAAATATTCAGTCATAAAAAAATAAGGATACAACCAAGATACGCTACCTAGCAAAGCTATCATTTAGAATCAAAGGACAGATAAACAGCTTCACAGACAAGAAAAAGCTAATGGAGTTCATCATCGCCAAACTAGTACTATATGAAATGTTAATGAATCTTCTTTAAGAAGAAGAGATAAAAAATATGAACAATAAAATGGCAATAAATACATATACAACAATTGAATCTAAAAAACAATATAAACAAACAGCAGAACAGTAACAAAATCATAGATACAGAAAATGTTGTGATGGATGCCATATGGGAGGGGGAATCAGGGGGTTGGGTGAAAAGGGCGAAGGGATTAAAAAAGTACAAATTGAGGTCTTGCAGACTTCACTGTCACTTTGGACTTTCCCACACCCAGCCATGGTCAACCCCACCGCATTCTTGCACATCGCTGCCAACCACAAGCCTTCGGGCCACGTCTCCTTCAAGCTGTTTGCAGACAAAGTTCCAAAGACAGAAAAAAACTTTTCTGCTCTGAGCACTGGGAAGTGAGGATTTGGTTATAAAGGCTCCTGCTTTCACAGAACTATTCCAGGATTTACATGCCAGGATGGTGCCTTCCCACGCCACAACAGGCACAGGTGGCAAGTCCATCTACAGGGAGAAATTTGATGATGAGAATTTCATCCTGAAGCACACAGGTCCTGGCGTCTTGTCCATAGCAAATGCTGGAGCCAACACAAACTATTCCCAGTTTTTCATCTGCACTGCCAAGACTGAGTGGCTACAGCAAGCATGTAGACTTCAGCCAGGTAGAAGAAGGCATGGATGTTGTGACAGCCATGGAGCTCTATGAGTTCAGGAATAGCAAGACCAGCAAGAAGATCACCATTACTGACTGTGGACAACTCTAATAAATTTGGCTTGTGTTTTATCTTAACCACCAGACCATTCCTTCTGTAGCTCAGGAGAGCACCCCATTCACCCCCATCTGCTCGGAATGTTCTATAATCTTTGTGCTCTCCACACAGTTCATTGGGCTCCATGTTTTCTTACCCCTTCCAAGTCCAGCTGGTTTGCAGAGTTAAGTTTATGATTAAGAAATAAAAACTAAAAAACAACAACAAAAAGTACAAATTGGTAGTTACAGAATAGTCATTGAGATGTAAAGTACAGCACAGGGAACAGCCAAATAACATATATGGATATATGGGACATGGGACAATGGTGTGGTGCTTGCCTGAGGGAGTAGGGGGGCTGGGTGGAGGGGTCAAAGAGGGAGAATTTGGGACAACTGTACTACCATAAAAAATAAAATATAATGATTTTTAAAACAGAAGTTAGAAGAGAATACTAGATGATTCACAAAATATCAAAATTAATTGCAACATATTGTTGCAAAACAAAAAATTACATTTTTCTAATAGTAAATTATTTAAGCTAGCATTTTGTAGGTTATTCAGTGCTCTATTCTTGTTCCTTTCTATACCATGTATTCTTAAAATGTTATAAAGAAATAAAATCATTTGCACAAGGGCTAATTTTTATGGTGAAACCTATGGGAATATAAAATGTTTTGCCCAAATATTTGCTCCCATGTGCTTCACCTAAAAGTGGTGCAAGTAAGTAATGCAAACCACATTTACAAAATTGTGTAAAGTTCTAACAACCACCCTTGTATATATGCGCTTTATTTAACCTCAAAATGCTGAAAAACAGTTCAGCATTTGCTTTACAATTGTTGAAATTATCAGCAATATATTTATTTCTGTGTATTCAATTATGATCAAATAGTTATAGACTTGGAAAGGGATTTTATATTTTAAAATTTTACTTCACAGGGAAGCAGGTGAAGTTGACATCTTGATTTTGAAAGTTATTAGCAAAATGAATACATAGTACATTCTAATTTACATTGAAATATACTTAAATAATTGCATTAAGTTGCAATAAATTCTATTTCTCCAAAGGATGTTGAGGGTACAATGTTTAAGAGTCTTCAGATAGTTTGGTCTGTGGGTTCACCTTTTCTATAATTGCTGGCATTTCTCTGAAGGTTACAGAGGGAAAAGATCTTAAAAATAAAGTTAATGAGTCTGTCTTCTGGGCTTCCAGAAGGAAATTGAGACTGTTTGTCAGTTTAATGACAATCTATCTGCCTTGTAAAAGGACAGTTAAAGGTAATGTGCTCTCCTCATCAGACGGTCTTTTGACTGGGTATCTACTGACCTTCTGAATAGCTTTGAAGTATTAAGGGAGAGTCTATCAAGCAGTGTTTTCATCCTCATCCTTAAAGTGGCTACGTTTAAGCATATATTGTGACATTTACTTTAAAGGCGCTACCTACAACATCCTGTCATTAATTTGATCAAAACTTGCTTTAATGGGCACATTTTGGCCCTAGCATGCCTAGCTAGCACTTAACTGTTTTCATGTAAGTCACAGGTGAAAAAAGGTAAAGGAAAACTGGCTTCTCCATTACCAGTTGATTGAAGTCAGCATGACTTATTGAACACTTACTATATGCAGCTGCTAGACTAGGTCGGTCTCTCTCCAACTCCCACTTTTTATTTTATTTATAATTAACATATCCCAACAGTCAAGCTCATCATCTGCCCTCATAAAAGAGCTCTCCTTTCCATATTTTTAACTTAATAAAACCCCCATTTAAATGTTGTTTACTTCACCTCCCACAACCCATTTTTAATCAATTATCAAAGCATGCTGATTTTCTCAAATTCCTCACCTCCCCAACCAAACTACCCATTTTCAGGCCTGATCTACTACAGAGGCTTTATTATCCTTCTTCTTGCCATTGGACTTGTCCTGCTCAACTCTAGCCTTTACACAAGTCCCAGAGGCTTGAGCAACCTTCCACCTCTGCCCTGCCACTGTCCTCCCGCCACCTTGCCACAGTGCTGTCAGAGCTGCTTAACTGCAGGCAATGCGTCTTTGATGGAACTCAGGTTATTTCTGTGCTTCCAGCCTCATTTCAAATGTCCACATCCTCCACAGGCTTGGGGTTTTCTGCACAAATCATGCTCCTTTTCACTTCATTCATTCACTCATTCATTCATTTATTCAAGAATTATTTATTAAGCTTCCTACTCTATACAAGGCTGAAAATGCAATAATGAACTGAATGTCTACACAGAGGTTGCAGTCTAGTGGATTCTCCTAGAAATCCCATGTTCTCACTCCAGATCCACATGCATTGTATTCATTGTTATGCATTGCCTTCTAGGAGAGACTTCTGACCAACTGTGCTCCCCAGCCCCTACCTTCTTAATACCTACCTCTTCGCCTGACTGTGCCGCATGCATGAATGAAAACCTGACCAAACAGTGCTGCTCTCAAACTCCTTATAATCAATGGGAGAACAAAAGAAACATGTACATGTCCCTGTAAAATGCAGAGAGCAATCACAGAAACAAAAGTGTCTCTGTATTACAAAAGTGAGAAATTTCTTCCAGAAATATTCCTTCAGTACCTGGTGAGAACTGTGCTTGGAGATGCGAGGCACAAACAATAGTCCACACATTTGAGGGAATCATTGAATAACATAGGAGTCAGAAATTCCCACAGGGGGGAAGCATTTGATATGAGAAGAATATCCACAACAGACAGTGAGGAAAGGAAAAATATTCTAGGTCTAAACAACTTTAGCAATCTGAGGCAGTGGGAAATAAGTCTGGATTAAGTGGATGCATTTAGATACCAGATGCTCTACTGAGATATCTGCATTTATTGTGATGGGTAATAGGAGACAGTTTAAGTTCTTGAGCATGGAGTGAGATAACCCCAGCTGTACTCTAGAACAAATTGAAAGATGTGAATTGGGGAGAGAAGGGCTGAGGGGCCTTTTGTGTAAATCCATATGAAAGATGATAGACCCCTGAGGTTAATGGCAGAATGAGAATAAAAAGAAAGAAATGATATCAGAAAAATAACAAAAGAACATTTTCATGAGCAATAAAAGTTAATATGGAACATGTTCAAACATCTACTATGGTGCTAATATTTGTTTACACCTTCCAATCCCAGTGTGAACTAGGAACATCGTTGAGGCAGGAATCAGACCTTGTTTTAGCAACTCTGTCCTCAACACCAGCAAAGTCCCTGGTTCCCAGTGAACACTTGGGGACAGTTCAGGATGAATAACTTAGCTATCAATTAATTTTATACTGTCTCCTCCCTCGAAAAAAAATCACACAATCATGCAAACTTTGGAATCATGGTCCATTTTCCTTTTGTGTTTACTAAGAAGAAATATATCTTAAAAAATTATAAATAACTGCTTTTTCCCCCAACAATTCCATCTAACATTTTGAGTTATGGTATTACCAACTATTTTCTTGGATTCATAAATTAAGTTGCTGGAGAAGAAGTATACTCTTTCATGTGTAAACTCAGACTCTCAGTACTTTTGAAGTCTTGTAAAAAGTAGAAAACATTGACGAAACTTCCCTAAAATGTAGCATCAGTGTGCCTGTTTTCAAACACAAAGCAAGAAAAATAACTTTAATTTTTTTCTTCTGGTCTAGTAGATATTGGTTCCTGTTTTGTAAAAGTTAATTTATGAAACTGGTTTGATACCTGTCTAGTTGCATATTTCTGGCTGTATTTCTATTTGAATGCTTTATGTCACTGCCAATTCAAGATAAAAATGACCAAACTGCTTATGTTTCTCCTTAAATCTTTCTGTCCTCCCCACATCTCCTTTGCTGGTGGTGACAATTTATTTCTTTATCCTAGATTTTCAGGGTAATTTCTGATTCCTGAACTGTGCTGGGGAAACAGTCTCTAATATGTCCTTCTAGCTTTCCTCTCCACTTTATCACTATATTTTCTCTCTTTGTTTCTGCAGCTTAATGTGCCCATGTGCCTGCACTCTCAACAATGGACTACTTTCATGTTTTGCATGACTACTACTAAGACAGGAACAGCTATGACAAAGCACTGAAAAATTAGGAGCTAAGAAAATCCTGATAAGAACTTAAAATTATCTTTAATCTGAAATTGTCCTATAATTTTTTATGTACTGTTCTCCTTACATAAAAGGGAAAATTACATGCTATACAAAGTTATATCGTTTCAGTTTTATAACAAAAAGAACAACTTTTATGTTGTTTAAGATCATCAAAAGAGCCCTGGCTGGTGTAGCTCAGTGGATTGAGTGCAGTTCTGTGAGCCAAAGGGTTGTAGTTTCAAATCCCAGTCAGGGCACATGCCTGGGTTTCAGGCTAGGTCCCAGTGAGGGGCACAGGAAAGGCAACCACACATTGATGTTTCTTTCCCTCTCTTTTCCCCTTCCTTCCCCTCTATCTAAAAATAAATATATAAAGTCTTTTTTTTTAAAAGATCATCAGAATAAAAGTTAATGTGAAATGTATTCACTGACATTTCACAATCTAAATCAATTACTGTTTATTTCTATATTTCTTCGTTAGTTGATTAGGCCTCTCAGATTAGGTCTTAATTAAAGGGTAGTTTATTCCATCAAGTGGAAGTTGGTAGTTGGGATTTTTTTTTAAATAAACAGCTTTTACAAAGAAAACAAACATGCACTTAAAATTGTTATTTTCACAGTGGGCTGTGTACCTCAATTGGTTGAAGTGTCATCCCATAAACTGAAAGGTCACAGGTTTGATTCCCAGTCAGGGCACATACCCAGGTTGCAGGTTCAGTCCTCTGTTGGGACACATATGAGGGGACACAATTGATCAGTGTTTCTCTCCCTCCCTTTCCCTCTCTCTAAAATCAATAAGTGTAACCTCAGGTGAAGATTTTTTAAAAGTTATTTTCAGCAATTAATATCAGCTGCATCTCTTTCTTCTACCATCAGCCATTTTAGAACCATGTAATTTTCTTCAGTTGAGAAATGTGCATTTGTTCAGACCCACTTACAAAGCTACGGTTCCCATCTCAGAAAAAGGACATTCTCTAGCCAAATGACTCTGTCTTTCAACTTTTTTTTTTGTCAGCCCAGAAGACACGTTAGTCCTATGGACTGTACTGAATCCATTTCACTTTTAGCTATGTGTCCTTGTAATCTCTGAAAGTGTGCAGCATATGCTATAGAACAATTATGCTAAGGGACAAAATCACTCCCAAACAGTTGTCCAGAGATAATGACAAGGCAGTGATAGAGCTTCATGGTGGCTCATCTCATTTCTGGCCCCTGGATGTATGCTGGCCTCACTGTGGGAGATGCTCAGGCCTGTCCTGTACCAAGTCAGGCAGAGCCTATGGGAATGAACCAAGGCATCTATATTTGCTAAGCTCCCAATGTGATTCTGACATGCAGTGAAGTCTGAGAACCACAGATATTATGCAGCTTCTGTATTGCTTAGCAGAAAGTCTTTTTTATATTTTTTAAAAAATCTATTTTCATTGTGAATAGTGCCAAATTTTGCATCTGCTTTTTTTTTTTCATACAGCATTGGTAATACCCAGATAGTCTGTTGTCTTTCTCCCAGTGAACCAAAATAATGGGTCTTCATGTCATTCTCTAATGCACTGAGAAAAACTTTTAACCCTCCTCCCATGTTCTTTTGGTATAAAGACATCAGCAAATGAGCCTTTGTTCTCAGCTTATTGAGTGAACCTAGTGTTCTTATTCATGAAGTGGGTCAGACCAGATGAGTGCTCAGTATTATTTCAATGTTAGATAATAGTGACTCCATAAAATAGGTATGATAAGAATCACACTAACATGGGTTCCAAACTGTTGCAGCTTAGGACAACTTACCAACGGTTCAGATACCATAACTATCATATACAAAGAAAATAAGTAACATAAGACACTTTATTTAAAGAGAAAATAAATTCAAATTCATCAGCATTCATTTTTTCAATTATATATTAAGTGATTTCTATTTCCTAAAAATATATTAATAATCACTGTATGTAAACATAGCTCTGTCCTCATGGCACCTGAATTCTTTTATTGTTGTTGTTGTTGAATGATGAGTAATAATAATAACTAATAATTACTGAGTATGTAACTCTATAAGTACTCTTTATACATTGTATCATTTAATCTCCCCAGAAACCCTAAGAGATGAACATTATAATTGTGCCCTTTTTACAAAGAATAAACTGAAATTAAATACATTTCCCCATTCCCATCTTCCCAACATCAGGTGACAGTCCTTAGGATTTAAGTAAGCATGTGTTTGATTGCAAAGACTAGGCTCTGCCCAAGATAGCTTTTCTGATGTGATGCTGTTCACACTTTGAGCCAAGTCATTGGAAGTGCTAGACATCAGTAAATCCCACTCAGCTAGAAAGAATGGCAGAGTCTGCAAACAAACAAAAAAATATTTAACTTATAACTTTAAGTTACATTTGTTTGAAGTCTGTTCACTAAAAGATGTGTTTCAGTTTACTAAATATATAATGTGTGTCTAGAGAGTTTTAGTAATGGAAGAGAATGCAAGAAGTAATGTGTATTTTATTTGTGATTATTTAATTAAAATTTCAAAATTTTATCATCCTTAAAATCTATATCTCATGGAAAAATGTTACTATCAGAAGAGTAGGTATTGTTATAGAGATATTAGGAATAAAATCACTTCAAAAATAAGTAAAAAATGGATATTAATAGGAAACAGTAAAAGTATTAGGATCACATGTTCACAGGAATTGGACTAAAATTAAAAAGACCATAGATATAATAAACAGCTATTTTAAAGTATAAAAAAACACACACATAATATGTCTTACTGAAAATCAGGGAGAAAAATATTTTTAAAACCAATAGAAATAGCAACGAAGGATAAAAGGCTATTCACAGAAGGAGGACCCTGGATAGCTTCAACTAGTAGAAAGGAAAATTAAAACAACAATATGATTTTACAAATCAGCCTACAAAAATTAGAAATTCAAGTAAAACCAAATGTTGATCATAACATTAGTAAAGGGGAACCCGCATGCCACTACTGAGTACGTCACTAGAGGAAACTTGTGGTAGGACACGCATAAAGATGTTTGTTGCAGCACTGTTTAGGCAAGCAAGGATACGGAGGCCACCTAACGAACCAGATGTGTACAAACATGACCGACAGATCTGTGGAGTGCAATGATTAAATACTGCTGTCAGAAGCAACCAACTTTTACTCATTGGCAACCTGGGTAGACCTTAAAAATAGCATTGTGTGAAAAATGTATAACAGAGATCTACAGTACCATCTTTTCTATGCAGATCAAAAACCTGTACACAAAACAACAGTGTTGATCCTTCAAGGATACATATAAGTCCAAGAACATTAAACACATTAGAATCCGGGCCCATAGCTGAGGATGAGAGGACTGAAGGTGGGGACAAAGCATTCAAGAGAAAAAAATCTATGAAACAGCATCAAAGAGACCTTACACAAGTGGGTGGTGAGAATGTTCTGTGAAGTGGGAAGTAAAATAAACTCAACTCTGCCTCAGAAATCTGTAAAAAGCAAATATGATAATACTAAAGTTTTCAAATGATGATTATTTGTTGCTTAATTAAATAATTTTGCAGGAATTTAAATATTTAGCAGGATCCCCAGATCAATCAAGGCATATACATTTATCTAGGCTTTGGCTAATTCATGTTCTTGATTAACCTTTGGTGTGTTGCTTGTAACATTATAGTAGCAAATGTTTTAACTGAGAATACAAAGATGACAAAGTATCCAAAACTTGAAGCTTAAACATGTCGTAGCTATTTGAATTTCTGTATCCATACTCTACATCTCCCATTTTATTAGTGTTTTTCTGGAAGAAATATTTAAGTATTTATCAGTTTCCTTATATGCTCTTGTTTGAATACTACTCCTAGCTTCACAAATGATTATGTTATAGAAAACAATAGGAATTAGTTTTGTCTAACAAAACTACCTTTCGCTTAAGAAGGTAAGAGGCATAATGGTTATGTGCAGCCTCTGGAGTCTGGACTTAAAGCCAGTTCTACCTCTTACTAGTTCTGTGGAGAAGTCATCGAGCCATTTGCTGCTTCAATTTTCTTCTTTGTAAAATAAGATAACATTAATGTTGTTGAGGGGAACAAATAAGTTAGTGTCTGTAAAGTATTTAGCACAGCGTCCAAGCAGTAAGAAGTATTCAATAAATAGTAGGTAGCAATGGAAATCCAATGAAGTATTTAGAAACTAATACCTATAATTAAAATTTGCTCCCACTTCTGAATATGTACATGAAGCATCCCCTAAAGAAAAACC
>PVKM010031936.1:0-16619 GCA_004027735.1 Carollia perspicillata | reverse complement strand
CTATACTGAGCATTGTTTGTAAAGGAGTTTCTGGGTCCTGCTGAGGTGTTTGGACCTCACTCTATTAGGAAAATAGTTTTTATTATTTTTATTGTTTTAAAGATTTTATTTATTTATCTTTAGAGGGGAAGGGAAGGAGAGAAGGAGAGAAATGTCAATGTATGGTTGCCTCTCGTGTGTCCCCTGCTGGGAACTGGCCTGCAACCCAGGCATGTGCCCTGACTAGGAATCGAACTGCGATCCTTTGGTTCACAGGCCCGTGCTCAATCCACTGAGCTACAGCAGCCAGGGCAGGAAAATAGTTTTTAAAAGGTGGAATCCTAACAGATAAACTCAAGAGACTGGATATTAGGCAGAGAGAGAACAGTTATGATGATATCGCAACAGCTCAAACGAGCTCTAATGAAGATTTGTGCCATAGACAAAATGGAGAGAAACTTCTGTGGGGCAAGACACAGAGAAAAGGCAAAACCATTTGTGCAGGGAAACTAGGAAGGTAGGGCCAGTGTCATATATTATGTAATCTGGGATATAGCCTACCAATATCCTCTTCTACATATTACCATTCTGGAGCTCTGCCATTACAACAATACATTGTACTAAGACTTTAGTCCCCCAAGCAGACCCTGGGATCCATGACTGTATCAGAACTATTTCTTTGAAAGAGAAAACCCAAAGCAGAGTATAATGGCATGGAGTTTTTGAACTGGTACCCTGTGTGCCCCAACATTAAGATAAGGTATATCCAATCTGACAATACTAGAGGAGTTTATTCCTGTATAGGTTCAAACTTCTTGCCACTGTAGAGGTGTTTACAGTAGAATGGACTACTTTGACATGAGTGTTGTCTTCCCCTAAGCAAAATATGAATTCATTTTGTGGCATCTCAGACCACAGACCTTTCTGCATTTACCACGCCACTAACTTGGGCAATCACTTATCATTAGCAAGGAAGTTTTTTCCAAGAGACTGAGCACAGAAGAGACAGTAGGTGGTCTCCCAGAGAAAGAGAGTGTCATGCTCAATAGTTGGGACCTGAAGTTTTGTGGTTATTAAAATGTTGATATTTTAAGAGTATGCTCATCCCCCTTGTGCATTTGTTTCCATTCCATTTGTTTTATTTTTAACATCCTTAAACTGTCGTGCCCTATGCCACTGAAATTTATCTCCAACAACTACTCAATGGGAGGCATTTGGGCCATGAGAGAATGTGTTTCCAGTCACTGCCATTTCTGATAACGTCAGCAGGTGCAGCAAAGAGACCTGGGAGCCGAGTGCCACAGTGAATCACACCGGTGCATTCTGGGGTTGTCTTTAGACAGGCAGTTCGAGGATTCCAAGTCTTGCCATTAATAAAACTTGGGAGGGCTACATTCTGAGGTAAATATCTCTCTAAGTATGTCTGGATATTCTTCTTACAGTAAACTTTCTGCTATTTATCAGAATTCCATTAGCTGTCACTGGCATGCAGTTATAACACAATATTTCTTGCTAACTATGGTGACTCTAAGGCCCAGAAATATCTTGAAGAACCTTTAGCTGCCTCATCAAGGAAAGGTTGTATTCTTTTTCGAGTACTCAGTATTAAGTGTACTTTATTATAGTTTAAATTGCTAATTTACATATCAAATGTATGATAACCGTCTAGTCACCAGAGCATCTCCCTCTGCAACCAGGCAAGATAACTAATAATTTATGATAAATTCTTTTAAACTCAACTTCTTGAACTTTCTTTCTTAGTCCACTTGTTTTTATTTATTTTTTTACCACGTTTTTGCTCAGTCATGTGTGCAGTGCTCTCGATGACTTAAATGGGAAAAAAATTGTCCACAGTTTATCTAAAACTCAAACAGCTGTTGTCTTTACATTTTCATTAATATGCATTAATGTTTTCAACACAATTTTGCTGCTGGCGTAATTGTGCGCTCCTGTGTGTGCAGTATGCGCACAGGCACATGCACGTAATTCTTCTCAGAGAGACAGTTGTTGGCAGATAGAAAAATGGCCTGAGTAGCAGATATATGACCTCATTTTTTTTTCCTGGGTAGTTTACAATTTGGATTTAGGCATAAAGGATTAAGTGTTTTAGCTTATGATGATTTCACAGATGCCAATTGCCCAGAACTTTTCATCTGTACCCTTAAACTATGGCAATTTCTAATTATAGAAATTACAGAGCATATTGGCAGCCCATCTACTACCATGGAAAGGAGTGTGCTGCTTATACTTTTGGAACACTACTAGAGCCTTTGAAACACTTAATACTTGCTTTAAATAGTTTGTTCTTCAACAGGAATTCTTGGAAAGCAGTAGTGTCTGGAGTTTCCTTTTTCTGGCATTTGCTCTAAGTTCACTTTTGCTGATCCTGAGGGTAGGGTCCTCATGAATGAGATAAATGTCTGATGAAAGAGGCCCCAGGGAGGTCCCCAGCACCTTTCACGACATGAGGACACAGCAAGAAGGCACCAGCTATGACCCAGAAAGAGAACCTTCACCCAACCATGCTGGTGCCATGAACTCAGACTTCCAGCTTCCAGAACCATGATCAATAAATTCCAATTGTTTATAAGATACCTGCCTATGGTATTTTGTTATAGCGGCCCAAAATGACTAAGACACAGGCCTCTGAGGCTTCTGACTTGGACAGCTGAAAGGAAGTTGCCACCAACTGAGATGGAAAAACTGGGATGACTTGGTTTCAGTGAAAAGATCAGGGATTATTGTTGAATGTAAGTTTAAGATGTTTCTAAACATTCTTGTACAATGGGGACTATGATGAATCCATGTCACCTCTTGTGTCATTTAGTGATCCACTGAAAATATTCCAGTTTGGGAATAAACTCCACAAGCAAACCATGGTTTGCATCGCAGATAGGTCAAAACCAAAACTTCATTTAGCCTGCTAGTTACACTTTCCTTCAGCATAGCCTTCTAACTTTACTTCCTCTTCGAAAGTCCCAGTGATTGGGTCTTCTCCTCCTGTGCAGTGTCTTGTGGAGTTGCGTTTGAACAATAAGGAGCTCCCACATCAGTTCTAATGAATTGGAGTGGATGCTCTGGGGCTGGAGTCTCTAAGAAGAGACAATAGATGCACAATGTGTTTCTGCTGTCTTGACTGCTCACTGTTGAAACTCCAATTCAGCATTTCTCTCCCACACTTCCCTGTGCCCAGATGTTCTGTTTTCTCCCACTTTTCCCTATGTAAACAAAAGCCTCAAGCCAGTGAGTGCTGGGTTAGTTCAGAGCAAGACATCACCATGTGCCCCACTGCCCTGGGTGACACAGTAGCTGACGTCTGGTGGAAAGTTCCTTCTGGTCTATGGAGTCCCCTTTAGTAACCTAAATTCACTGAAGAAATTGTAAAATAATGGGCTTAACCATAGAGGGTTAAATTTTGGTTAAAAAATCATATTCTTTTCGTTATTTTCTTCAAAAATATTTTTCTGGTACTATGCAAATCTCTTTTGCCAGTTTCCCTTACTTTTAGTCCAGGATAAAACTGTACTTCAGCTTGTAACTTTCTGGGTCCAAGCCTTCTCAATATAAGTTTTGACACCAGTAGTCTTTGGCTCAATGTGTTCTCTTGTCGCTATGCAGGGCCACCATCGCCAATGTCCATCTTCAAACCAGATCTCAGGTGTGAGGAAGTCTCAGGGCTGTAAATTGTTTCAGTTGTTCTTCACCTTCATCCAAATATTTTAATTTTAGAATTTATTTAACAGAAGACATGGATATAAAAATTATAGAGTATTGGCCCTGGCTGGTGTAGCTCAGTGGATTGAGCGTGGGCCTGTGAACCAAAGGATCACCGATTCGATTCCCAGTCAGGGCGCATGCCTAGGTTGCAAGCCAGGTCCCCAGTAGCGAGTGCCCTAGAAGCAACTACACATTGATGTTTCTCTCCCTTTCTTCCTCCCTCCCTGCCCCTGTCTCTAAAAATAAATAGGTAAGATCTTTAAAAAAAACTATGGAGTATTAATGACTCAGAGAATATTTATGAAACAACTCTTACTCACTGTGGGGATACACAGTCAATAAATATGGACCCCCTAAAAATTCTAGTTCTTGTATACTCTTCATTCTAATGGGAGAAGATATTAAATTAACAAAATATATAAGTAAAATACATATTCTATCTGTTGGTGGTGAGAACTATAAAAAAAATGTAGTAAAAATGTATGGAGAATGTTAGGGGAAGAAGGAGTGTTGCAATTTTAAAAAGAAGGTTGAGGGAAATGTTAAAAAGATACTTAAACAAAGATCTTAAGGAGGTATAAGAGAACCACATAGATATGAGGCCAAGTGTTTCAAGCCCGAGAACAGTAAGTGCAAAGGCCCTGAGGTAGGAGAAGGCCTGGCATGTTAAAGAAGAGAAAACAAACCAGGTGTCTTAGAGTGAAGAAAGCAAAGGCGAGAACAGTGGGAGGTGAGTTTAGAGGCATAATGGGGACCTTTTAGACTGGCATGCTAACTTGGGCTTTTGTTAATAGTGGGATGGAAGGCATTAAAGTGTTTTGAGCCAAAAAGTGACACAATCTGACATCTGTCAGACAACATCACCGACTGCTGTGTTGTGAGCAGCCTTGAGAGGGTAAGAGATGAAGTGGGGCAAGCAATAAAGAAGCCTTTGTAATAATCTAGATGAGAGATTATCAGGGGGTAGCAGAATCTGTCTGGTGGGCAGATTCTGGATATGCTTTGAAAGCTAAGTCAACAGAATTTACTGTTGGCTGAGATGCGGGGTTTGAGAAAAGGGAGTTAAGGGTGACCCTACAGTTTGGGAGAAAAGATCAGGACTTTGATTTGGGACATGAAAGTTTTCAGATACCTATTAGTTATCCCCACGGAGAAGCTGACTAGGCTGTTAGGAGTTGAGGAGTGAGGCTGGAGCTGGTGACATAAATTTGGGAGCTGTCTGTGCAGATGTCTATGTAGAAACCATGAAACTGGGTGAAATGACAGGGTGTGGATGTGGTCAGAGAAAAGAAGGGGCTGAGGGGACACATTCTGAGGTTTCCATCACTAGGAGATGAACTAGTTTTGCTCACAACACTTCCGACCACAAATATGTAGGGCTTTCCTGCACCAGCAACGAGTTCTCACACTCTCCAGATACCAGCGGGGTGCCCTACAACTCAACTCAATTCCTAGACTAACCACTCGGAGTTAACATCAGGCTCCATGGGTTTAAAGGCTCAGTCCCACAAGACTGCCCCTCACTTCAGAGGCCAGTCATAAGGATTGGGTCTGCAGGTTACCCACATTTCTGTCTGACTTGACTAAACACCAAAAGTTCTCATAACTCTTTCCCCTCGGGTTCAGTTATTTGCTAGAAAGGCTCACAGAGCTCTGGAAATACTCTCCTTATGTTTTCCAGCTTATTACAAAGGACACATCTCAGGAACAGTCAAGTGAAAGAGATGCATAGGGCAAGGTATTGGGTAAGGAGGATAAAGCTTCCATGCCCCTTCTAAGCAAGTCACCCTCACGGATACGTTTACCAAGGAAGATCTCCAAACCCCATCATTTAGGGGTTTTTATGGAGGTTTCCTCACTTAGACGTGACTGATGCAATTATTGCCCATTGGAGGTTAAATCGGTCTCCAGCCCTTTTTCCCTCCCTGGAGGTCAGGGTGTGGGGCCTCTAATCATGCCTTGGTCTTTCTGGAAATCAGCCTTATCATGAATCTACCCAGTGGCTCCCAGATACCAGTCATCTCAAGGATCATACAAGGCCCTTTTATGGAGATTCAGGTGTTTTAGGACCTGTGTGCCAAGAACCAGAGACAAAGACCAACTCTCTGTGTCCATTTGTACCACAGGAGGGGATAGAGGTAAAAAGGAGGGATAAGGAGACTGAGAGGGGGCAGCCAGCGCAATCGGAGGAGCAGAGTGTTGAGGTGAGAATCTTTCAGTGTAAAGCATTCCTGCTCCGCTGTGTCCACTCATGGCTGTTTATACTGATCTGGTTTTATAGTTCAGATGATTTTGGCTATTATCTCTGTTAGAGCCTTGAGAAAGATTCCGTTCTACTTATATTCTGTGAAGCTTCCTCAGTTATATGAGAAGTTTTCACCTCATTGAAGGTACAATGAAAAGCTGAGAGAACATGGTAAAATCACTGACCATAAACTGACAGCCTAAGGGCTAGAGCCAAGCAAACAGTCTATTATTGAAAAAAACTGTTGATCGTGAACCAGAAATCAGAGTGAGTGTGAACTGTGGGAGAGATGGTCTGGTGGGCTGCCAAGAGCCAGGTAACCGAAGGGCATGGTTTTCTATCTCTGTATAGGAATATCATTCACATGTTTAAATGTACTTTCCAGATCATTGATCACAATGGGGAGATCTGCACGGAACAGGATGGATTAAACTGGAACATTTGAACCCCCTTCATTTTCCCTGGAGCCAGATCAACACCTGGTCACTCCCACCCATGCCTCCCCAAGTCAAGCAGCAGACACCGATGTCTGGACAGGCACATTTCCAGAGGTCTGTCTTGTTCCCTGCCAGGTCCCCAGTGTGTAGTGCAATGCGAGGTACATCGTGGCCACTCAGTACGTACTTGGTGAATGAATGAATGCTGAATGAACTCCTTAGTCTCACAGACTTGCAGGAAAAAGTTCATCAATTCTATATGACAGGTGAAGACTCCTCTCACGTTTCTGCACCTGTTAGGCTAGAAATCATGCCATTAATAAATTTGCTTCGCAGCTCTTGGGAAAGCCACTTCAGGTGATGGAAGGAGCACAGGGCTGGGAGTCCGGATCCCTGGATTCTAGTGCTGGCTCAGCCATCTCAAGATGTGTGACTTAGAGGTTAGATGAGGCACATAGCCTCTGGAAACCTCAGTTTCCTCCAAGGAAAAATTAGAGAACAATATCAATTAATATTTCATAGATTGCCTATTTCTTTTCTATTCTTTGTGGAGGAAATAGGCCTCACTGGAATTCAAAGGCAAGTTTCCCTCTGATAATAAATATTCTATTTGGTCCAGTTCCTATCATCTTAGTAAAACTAAAATAAATCATTTTTGATT
This sequence comes from Carollia perspicillata, assembly GCA_004027735.1. NCBI lineage: Eukaryota > Metazoa > Chordata > Mammalia > Chiroptera > Phyllostomidae > Carollia > Carollia perspicillata. Next base: position 9,580 of record PVKM010031936.1, on the reverse strand, counting down.
TGAAATTTTTTTAAAGATGTGTAATGAGTAAAAATTCTTCATGTAATTTATCTTTTTAATGTGTTGACTTTCTTCTAACACTTTTCAAATGATTACTGCTCCACGAAGCATCCTCTCATCCTCCTGACCAGCGGCAACCTCCCCCGGGGGGTTCCAATAATCATCTGTGCCTTTCTGATAGGACAAATGGTCTACCTCACAGCTGTTCCCTCCCTCATCTTACTTCCATTACAGATCCTTAGGCATCAAGGATCTGGGTCATTGGGAAATCTCCTGAAGGTGTCTCCAGCACAGTCTTCATATTTTTGAATTCAATTTTATGAGCAAATTATTCGTAGGATGCATTACATTGTAAATTATACAACACAATATGGGAAATGTACATAATTTAAAAATTTTAAGTTCTTAGTGCAAGTAAACTCCAATTTAAAAATAAAGGGAAAAAGTTTAAGTTTTGTACTGGAAAGCAAATTATAATTTGTTACCTAGTTTTATTTAAAATTGTTACCTAGTTTTATTTACTTAAGTGAAGCAATCAATTAAATGTGACCTCTTTTTATGCATTTCAGTGAAGGAAATAGTTCAATGAAGAGGAACAAAGAAAGTGAATGGATATTTAATGCCAAGTATAAGCAGGTGAGCAGAATTATTTATAATGAAGAAAACTGGAAGCAATTTAGTTGTTCAATAGGCTAAATAAATTAATGTACTTCTATAAAATGTGATACTATGTAACCATTAACAATGTTGCAGAAGTATTTTTATTTCTGTAGAGAGATGATTGATATTTTATCTAAATATAACAAAAATACATGTGGTATTCAATATCTTAAATGTTATTAATGGGGATTATAGTAATTTTCTTTCTCTTTTGTTATTTTGTATTACATAATTTTTTCATAATTAACAATGTGTTTTGCACACAGAATATATACACAGTAAAGAAGATTATGTCCTTTTAATAATGTATAAATGAAACTCATAAATACTGTCCACATGATTCTTTTTTTGCCCCCAAGCATCTTATTTTTTCTTCGGTTTTACATTGAAACACTTGAGTGTTCAGTTCTGGGAAGATACAGAAATGAGGTTCACTGATGCAGACCACAGATTTGAAAGCTGATCCATTCAGACATTATCTGCCTACATGACCATTGGCAAATTATCTGGTTTCTTGTGTCTGGAACCACATATATAAAATGTCAAGAATATGGACTTGTCCTGAGCAGGTAAACTTTGAGAAACAGATGTTAGAAAACTTGATTTGAAAGTATAGCTTCCTACCAGTTACCCAACCTACGCGCAGTGTGTGGAGTAGTGTGAACTATAAGCCTTTATCATCTAAGTAGCCACGCTGAAGTACTGTGGTTGACATAACTGTATCTGTTGCCCACCGTGGATGTGACAAAGCCATCTGCCAGGCTGGAAATGGATGAACGCACATGTTCTCTATTGTTCCTTCATGATGGGCTATGATATGAATAAACTTTCCTAGAAGAAAAGGAGGAACACCGCATCTGCAGGACATCAGTGGAGATGGCCAGTTTCTCATTAACAGGTCAAGACTTTGGGCAAAGTAAGATTGGGGGCGGGTCTTGTGCTTGACACACACCTTTTTAACACCTTTTGGTAGAACTCCCTCTGTTCTTATCTTCTCAGTCACAAGTTTTTCCCCCACCACATGAGAAGGTAGCAGAGAGCCATAATTCCAGAAAGCTGAGTGTGGTCCCAGAAAAGTCTCCTCTTTCTTATCCTCACATGCAACAGGCCCATCAACCCTGTTGATGAGATTTCTGTGGATTTTTTTTCCCTCCCATTTCTACTATCTTACTACTTCTCCTCATAACTAACTTCAAAGTCCTATCTTCTAGGTTTTATCTTCAGCAAGTCTTTCTCTTCTGATCCAGTTTTGAGCCTGATTGTAGCTCCCCAAATGCTCCCCAAATGATCTGTGTTCTCGTTCTCTTGTCAAACCTCCTCTTGCAGGGTCCTTCAGAGTTAGCCTCTGTGTGCATGCCACCCTATGCCTATCTCATATCATACTCTATGATTAGTGCTCACTTGCCGGTCTTCTCCACTGAGGTTAGAGCTCCTAGAGGCAAGAACAGATTCCTTCACCTCTTAATCCTCATCTGTTGGGAACTGCTCTGCCTGGTTTCAGGGGTTGTAACCATCCCCCATGGCTAAGGCTGAGTGAGTGACCTCCAGATTGTGAGCCACTAAGGAGACAAAGCTTATCTCCCTGGCAGGAGCACTGCTTCTGCTTCATCCATATCTGGCCCTCAATGCTTGGTCAGTTAGTCAATGATGGATAAGACCCCTTGCGGGGGCAGCCTAAGCCAGACATGATCACTTGGGAGGCCCTCAAGGAAGGACTTGGGGGGCTGCAGCAAAGAGGGGGTGATGAACCCTTGCTCCTCGGCTATTCTGATATAGCCTGAGTCTTCATTTTGTCTGCAAGAAGTCTCCTAATTTCTTGGCTGACTTACTTTTCCTGCCTGACTTAAGCCTGAGACAATACCTTAAGCCTGAGACAATGCTGGTGGCGAGTACCGCCCTGTGCTGGAAAGGGCAGGTTCCCTAGGGCAATCAGGCCTAACAAAGAATATGCAAAATCCTGTGAAACCTGCTTTGTTTAGAATGCTCTCAATTAAATAAGAGTCCAAGCAAGAAGTGAGTTTGTTCCTCAAAGGTTTATAACTCTTTAGCTATCTGACCCTGACTCAGAATAGGCCCTCGGAGTTCTTTGTTATCTATTGTTTGACCCTTACTGCCTGACAATGATTAGTGAGCTTTACCTGTATTTCTGTGCAAAACAAACCCAATAAAAGCCCATTGAGGAAAAGGTTCTTGGCCCTTCTTTGAGAGATGGGCAACCTTTCCTCCCCAAGCAGATCACGTCTTGGTAGCATTATTTTCATCCATGGCAGCCGCCATTATCATCCATGGCGGGTGGTGGGGGGTAGCTCTGCGGGTGGAGCCTCCCCACACTCATTCTTGCTGTATAACCTGTGGGTACCTTTGCCCCACCCGTGAATGCCATCTGCTACTTTGCTGAGCAGATGTGAGCTCCCAGGACAGATATGGATGGATGAGCATAAATTCCATAGTCTCCACTTGAGAAATGATCATAATAATTTTTATAGTTTCTCTTTTTATGCAAAGTCCCACTCTATAAAATCGAAAGATTTGAGTAAGTGTGAAGAAATTTTATCCTAGAGAACAAACTGAGTTGCAAAGAGAATCAATAGTTCAGCAACTAGATAATATCCTCATCATCTGGGGATTTTAATGGAAGAAAGTGTTCTAGGGAGGATGCATGTGTGCATGTGTGCATGTGTGCTTACAAGTGGATAGCTATGATTTTGTCTTTATACACTTGTGTTGTCTTATTTTCTTTAAAAAAAAAAGGTAAACCAAATTTTCCTCATTTGGGCACCCTTTTAAATCAAACGTCTAAATCTTTATATAATCTACCAACTCTGGGTCAATTTCTTTTGGTTCAAGTTTTTCACACCTGGGAGGATTTTCACGACAAGGTCTTGCTGTAGGCCTCAGAGAGAGAGGCTGAAAGAGGTTTAATGGAACATGTGGGTTTAGTCACATTAACATCAGCACCTTTGGGTTCCCTGGTCTGGCTTCAAAGCCAGCTGTTTCTGGGCTCTGTTGATTGAACCCTGGGTAACAAGCTCCAGCAGTTGTATTAAAACTTGATAATGTACTGCCTCTGCTTTTATCTTTATTTACAGAAATCTCTAGGGGTAGGACATGAACTTTTCTTTACCTAACAACATAAAAACATACTAGCTGGCCCTCACCAATCCCCTCTCTTATCCTGCCCACCCAAGACCCATGGACCTTTCCACTGCTGTCTCTTCTGGGAGGTAGACTGAGGCTCCACAGGGCAATGCTGTTCTCAGCCTGGTGGCAGACAGGTCATTTGATCTTTTCTTCCTGCCTCCTTAAAATTGGCTGCTCATGTGAGACAGTGAATTGCAGGTGGCTGTGAGAGGGTGGTCAATTATTCTAATTTTCTTTAGGGGGCCAGGTTTTGGGTTTTTGGCATTGGTATCTAATTTTAGAGCACAAAACAAGCCAAACTTAGTTTATGCTCAGCTCATGTCAGGTATCCAGTAAAGTATTGTGAAGTGAGTTTACCAACTCAATAAAAACATTCGAGTGCCTACTATGTGCATGGCCCTGTACTTGTGTATAAGGTGCTCTCCCTTAAAGATAATGAGGGAAGGAAGGTAAAAATTCACAAAGTGATTCAGAGAACAACTGGGTATTACATAGTCTATTATTATCTGTACCAGGAGCACTCAAACTGCAGTGGGCATGAGAATCACCAGAGGGCTTATTAAATGAGATTGATGATTTAATAGGTCTGAACAAGGACCCAGAGCCACTAGCCTCTATGTACCACAGGAGGTTAGAGAAGGGAAGAACCAGCACAATCTCTCGTAGTGAAAGCTGAGGTAAGTGTGTAATTCTTCTGGTTTCTGTGCTTGAGTGTTGATCAAACTTCTCTATGTGAGGCCTACTGGGTGTTTCAGTAGATGGGGGAGATGATGCTCAAATTTGTTTTGACAGAGGATTGGGATACATGGATAGGTCATGACCAGGAAAGGGAGGTGGTGTAGACCAGGGAAAATCAGTGAACAAAATTAGGTGCAGTGGCACCTAATGATCAGGTCATATGTCAGAGGTCATTGAGTAGACTCTGATTGGAGTAGAGGGTATGTCCTCTTATTGCAATGGTAGTATTTACTGAAATGCATAAGGATTCTAGACAAAGGCTATGCTGACTGACACAAAATAGAAACCAGAAGGTTCTTGGCTCACAGCCTCCCCATATTCACTTTTTTGGTCTACTACATACTGAGACAGGTACAATTTCCAATGTTCTCTGAATGTCCTGTTCACCCCGGTGGAGAAGCTGCACTCCATTCTGTCACAAGTATAAGCCTCATTTCACTACCTCGCTCTTGCCAACCATATGACCACTGTATTGACAAATGTCAGTAATAAAGTCAGAACCATGGAGGGTCTGACAGAGATGCCATCCAAAGAAATCAAATCAAGTTGGCCTCTAACTTTTAAATATCTTCCAAAAGATATAGAAGAAATTTAGTGTGAACCTGGGTATAAGCCTATAGATCCAAAAACCTTACCTCAAGGGTGGTGCAGAGTTTTGGATGACAAAGTCTAAGCAACTGAGGGTCACATTAGAATTTTAGAAGCTCAGTTAAGTCCCAACCTCAGCCTTTTACACCAAGAGAGGTTCTGCATGAAAGTCAGTCCAGTTGTATAGCAGGGACCACCTCACCTGAGTCAGGTACATCCTGCCAATCCTGCAGTTGTATAGGCTGTAGCATGACCACAGAGGGTGGTGCAGTACAGCACACAGGCCTGATCACCATCCTCATTTACCACCCCACCTCCCAGATCATCACAGGCTTGTTCACAAACTTCCCTGAAGTCAGAGCTGCAAACCTAAAACCATTATTGATATCATACCCAAAGGCCCTCAGACCAACTCTAGGCCTTTCCTGTACCTTCTTTTTTCTTATCTTAATACAACAAAAATCTACTAAACCCCTATGAAGTACAGGCACTCAGTTTAGTGAAGAGCAAGATAAATAAAAGTCAAGTTTTTCACAGTCTAGTAGGAAGACAAATGTGTGGAAAAGTAAGAGCAGCAAAAAGAGCACAAAGTTCAAAGGAGGCCCAGAGAAGGGCAAATTTATCCCATTTGGGACTTTTCCAGAATGTAGCAGTATCCCAGAGGAGGCAATTCTGAGCTGGGTTTTGCAAAATACACAGAGATTTTGCATGTCAGGCCCAGCGGTTGGACATAGTTATTCCAGGCCCTGGGATGTTATGTGGAAGAGCACCAGGCACTGGACAGTGTGAGAAACAATCAGCTGTGTTGTTAAATCATAAAGTGTGAGTGTAAGGTCAGGAGGGGGCAGTGAGTGACCTAGAGATGGGTCTGGGAGTAGGCCAAAGACACCTTTACCCTCCTATCATTTACTCTCAACAAGAAAGCAGGAGTTGTCCTGGTAAAATGGAAATCAGATTGTTTCCCTCTGCCAAGACCCCCTCACTTAGGGTACAAGGTCAAGTCTATAAGGCCTTATCAAGCCCTGTGTAATCTGCCCCATTTCTGCTCTGACCTATTCTTTCCTCTCATTTAACACTGTGGCTCCCTCACAGCACTTCCAGTTCTCTTCCTAGTACTTATTGTAATTACTCAATGACTTTTACTTGTGTACTGTTTACCTCTCCAACTGAAATAAATACTTCATTAGAACAAGCTTTTGAATGCTTTGTTCACTGTTGTAGCCCCAGCTTCTACAATAGTGTCTGACAGACAGTAAACACTTAGTATGTATTCATTGCATGAATAAACACACATCTTAGATGCCAAATCAAAGAGATTATTGGATGTTGTCCTGAAAACACTGGGAAGCCATCAGAGGGCTTTAAGCAAGGGAGGAGCAAGAGGTGTTGCATGCTTCTAGACCATTCGGAAGGCTGTGTGGCTCCTCTTGATTGAAGTGAGGGGGGCGGGGTGGAGGGCAAGCCAGGGGTGGGGAAAACAGGTGATTTCAACTACTTTGGATTTAAATAAAGAAAGAGAGCCTGAAGCATAGTAGTGACCATGGAATAGAAAAACAAGTGATGGCTTTAAAAAATATGCCAGAAATACAATTGGGATTATTAGAAAGTTAATACACAGGATGAGGGAGCAGAAGAAAAGAGTCCCAGGGCCTCTAATTGGGATGGGAAACATGGGAGCAGCAGGAGCCGAGTGGCGATGGCAGGAGGTAAGGTGATCGAATGTGCTCATCCAAGGGTGCTGTGTGAGTGAGGGAACTGGCACCATCATCGATGCTGCATGGTGACGCTCCCATGAGCAGTGTGTCAGAGTATATTAGGAATTAAGTTTCTCAACCGAAAGTTTTCATGAATCAGGTGATTAAATTGAGTGTTTTTTCTTTCATACTTTCATCAGAGTCATAAACATTCTCCACTTCAGGTGCTTTGGTTTCGGAGGGGTAAGTGAAAAGGGGCCTCACACTAACCTGACAAGGTCAAGGGAGGCCTGCGTGGCGGCCTTACCAACTCAGAGACTGAAAGTAACCACACAGGTTGTTCTGACATTAAAACTTTCTCACTAAAAGCTGTTCATAGCAGGTAGTCATGTCCTAGATTGGTACCTTCCCTGAGAAAGGTCAATCTTCACCTTACTTGAGCCTGTCTATAGTCTTTTTGCATCTATGATAATGTAACTTTGCAATGTCAAGGTAGTTTCCTCCCTTTCTTTTTTTCTGGACCCCTCAGGGTACCATTTGCCACAGCAGACTACAAATCCCCTCATTGTTATTGTTATCATGTTAATCACTGACTATTAACTATCCTGTGCCCACAAATATAAAAGAAGTTTGTGTCGATTTACTTTATTTTTTATCCAATTCCAGCAATTTCCCTGCTTTGCTTTCCCCCAATCTATCACCAATGAATATCATGTAACCCCCTTACCAACTCTCCTTTGATTCTGCTGTGTAAAATAAATGGTAAACTGCTATTTTCTGGAGTATTTTCTCAATCCATTGAGATTTTGCTTCCTGGCAATTGTCATCAGTTTGGCTCAATTAAACTCATAAAAATTCTCTACAGATTTGAACATTTCTTATGTTGACAGAGTAAAGGAGATATGCTCTGTGCCTAGCAGAACTCAGTCTAGAGACAGGTATGTAAATGACAAGAACAATAAACACACGCCACCAAATATTGTAGAGGCATCAGCAAAGAGGCATGGGGGCAGAAAGGACCCTAGTATATGTTCACTGAATGGTATTTGACTGAATAACTTACTTTTCAGGGGTTAGAGAGAAAGTAAGTGTTCCCCAAAGTAGAAAAATTTGTGATGAGGTGGGGCTGGGATGGGGCAGGGAGATGCGCAGAGAATGGGATTCCAGATAGGTAACAGGACACAAGCAAAGAAAAGAGTTTGATCTAACTGGGTGCAAAACAGAGGAAAGTGGAGAGAAAAGTGGCTGAAGATTTCAGGTGTAGATTGACTTGAATGCCAAGGCTAGGGATGTAAGTTTTTTCCTGGGGCCATGTGTAATGGACTTTTTCAGAGAAGGGGAATAATATGCTACTACTAGTGTTTTAAAGTCAATTTCAATAATATTGCAAAAGATGGTTACAGGGAAATGGGACCGGAGGGTGTAGGATGCAGAGTGCAGGGTGTGGTGATCACAGCAATCCAGACTGGAGAAGACAGGTGCTTGCTTGAAGAGCTACTATAATGTAAAGAAGGGCGTGGAAATGGGAAATAGTTCAATGGGAACTGATCAGACTGAAGGCTGATTTAGGCTTATTAGGGGGAAAGAGAAGGCCAAGGTGAGTCTAAGTTTCTTGTTTAAGAGGCTGGGTTGATGGTAATATTTTTAACCAAGAGGATGAGCAGATGCAGAAGAGGAGGGGAGCCAATGAGTTGGACATGCTGTGTTTGGGATCCCTGCACTTGGGACCAGAGTGCACTGGTGAGTATTTTGAGTTTGAGTCCTCTTCCTCAGCAGGTCATTGAGGAGGTTAGACTGGCATTTGTGGCTTCAGCAGGCCTGGAGTTGGTGGCGAGAGCCTTTTATCCATAAAAATGAGTGTAAGACCAAGGGCGAGTGACATCGGTAGTCAAGGGTCATGGATCAAGATGAGGTCATATGAGAACAGTGGTCCCAACTGGAGCATCCAAACAATGGTGGTTCTGGGCTGGTAGCAGGAGGAAGAGATCAAAGCCAGGCATGGAAAATGCAAGTGAGGCGGAGTGAGGAAGTGTGGGTGGGCCTAGCAGGGCAGACACTATCCAGTGCTGAGCTCTGGCTTCTCCTCAAGATGGGAGGGCTGGACCTACGGAGTCCCCAGTAGATTGGACAGTTTGAGCAGCTTTCAGCAGAGCCATGTCTTCTTTCACTAGAAGATCACACCTGCATCTGCTTATTTCTTTTACAAAGTTTGCTTACCACCGTGTCCTTGTGCAAGTCATACTGAAGTCTGGACAATTTCATACCAAAGATGAACTTGTATCTCCTTTCAGACATGGAGAGGTGCAGAAAAGGAAACTGCCAGGAATGTCAAATGCAGGGGATGACTTTCTTCACTTGGCAAATTTTTTTGGCATTTCCTGATCTGGGCAATAGGAGTGGCAGAGCCATTGGCTTTCCCTTCTTCCCACTGACTCTCACCGACCCACACCTGGATTTACTCAATAAGTATTTAAGGGCCGGACATGAGTTTAGGACTAGGGATACAGTGATGAGAAAGACTGAGGTAGTCCTTCTCTCAAGGAGCTTGCTGAGAAGATGGGTGATGGCTGAGTGCCATGAAGGAGAAGTGTAGGGGACACAAGGGTTCAACATGGCCGAGGGCTCTAGGAAGCCTTCCTGAAGGAGGCATCTACAAACCGAGACCTGCACAGCCAGGACACGCTAGCAAGGCAAGAAGAGGAGGGGCAGGAGAGACAGTGAAGGGGGTTGTTTCTTTAGTGCATGAAGACCTGAAGGGG
>PVKM010031935.1:0-16626 GCA_004027735.1 Carollia perspicillata | reverse complement strand
GGCTCAAATCCCTTCCTTCTCAGCCCCATCCATGTTCATTGCCACCTGTGGTGCCATTCGGGATCTGGATGTCACGGCCACTGAACTGTTCCCCTCCTCACCAGTCCCAACTAATCTTTAATTCAGACCCACGAAGCCAGCCCTTCAGCTCCCATTGCCAGCCACAGAAATGAGGATAAATGCGGCTGTCAGCAGCTTCCTGCCTCTTTGTTTTTTAATTTACTTAGAGTTGGGCAGCAGAGATAGCAGGAGAGGAAGCAGATGGCTCAGCGTGACAGATGGGATCTTATCCAGTGACACAAGGACAAGGTGAGAGAAAGCGTGTTCAAGAGAAAATGCAGGCTCTGCGTGTGCGCACGGGCCGCCGTGCCAGGACGTCTGCGCCTTGGCCAGCTCGCCAGTCCCCGGGACGCTGGGCTGGGGACTCTCAGGACTGGGGCTCCAGGTCGCCAGCGCCCCTTCACCTCTGACAGTGAGGACACAGGCCCACCCAGAGAGGGACTGCAGCCTGCCCAGCGTCACCTGGCCAGCCACTTAAAGGACACCTGACTCCACGCGGCCCCAATGCACTCTCTGTCGTCAGCGTGGTGGGAGACGCGTGTGGACAGGCTCCTTGGGGTTGTCCCACCCTCGCCAGACGTTTGTGCCGAATGCTAACTTCAGCCTTGGCTCGTCTGCACTAACGACTCTCGAGGCAGGCTTTCCAAGCAGTGCTTCACGCCTAGAACATCCCAAGGTCTCCAGCACACAAGTGGCAGCGCCAGGACACCAGCCTAGGACTGAGGGCTTGGGTGGCACAGCGGCCCCTCCACCCCTGCCGGAATCCCCGAGAAGGAACCTGTGTGGAAGAGAGAGTCTTGCCGTCGGCAGGTCTTGGGGGCCCCTCACTGTGCCCCGCCCAGTCGTGTCAGGGAGGGGAAACAGTGCTGTTTACAGGGCCGGCCGGGTTCGAAGGGGGCGAGGAGCTCGAAGTGAAAGACCTTTTTCTTACCCTGTGTACATGTGAGAGATTCGGGCCGATGTGGGTGCCCTGCAGCAGAATTGGGGGGCAGGGGCTGGACCACGCTGCGGAGCTCAGCACGACAGAGTGAGAATTTGGGGTTCCCAAGCCAACCCGGAGAAGGGGCGGAGAGAAGAGGGGGGATGGGGAGAGGAAGCCTGGAGCAGCCATGGCAAAGTGCAAATTTTGTTCCACGCTGCAGGGTGAGGGGTGGCTTGTTTTCGCAAGAATTGTAGAAAGCGCTGCGTTTTATATCTCATTCACGTTTAGGGAAGAAACAACACTGGAGAGAGGCAAAGGTGATCCAGAAATGAAACGCAGAGGTAAAGGTGGCCATGGGAAAAGCAGCCCCCTTGGGATTTACAGATTCTCAGGGGGCACTGGATTTTTCTCAGGTAGGGATGGAGGGTTTAAGTCTATCTTATTTTAATGTGAAAGACATTTGAGATACAGTATTATGAAGGTCATTTTGTAAGAGCGAGAAAGGCGAGATGGGGAAACTGCTTTCTATTCTTAAGATTTTTATCTGTTTAATTTTTAGAGAGAGGGGAAGGGAAGGAGAAAGAGAGGGGGAGAAACATCAATCAGTTGCCTCTCGCACTGGGGACCTGGCCTGCAACCCAGGCATGTGCCCTGACTGACTATTGAACTGGCAACCTTTTGGTCCTTGGACTGGCACTCAATCCACTGAGCCACACCAGCCAGGGCGGGGAAACTGCTTTCTTCGCAAGCACCCTGCTCACGAGTGGGAGGATCTGAGGATGAGCAGGTGGGGGCACACCTGCCCACATCCCAGCCCTTCCCGTTCAGTCCAGAAGTCTCAATCCTTTGAGACCCAGGATTCAAACTCAGGTCTACCCGACACTAAAAGTTAGCTGTTTCTTCTCCCATGAAACCTGGCTCCACCTGGACGTGCCGAGCCCGAATGTAGGGCGAGCTCTTTCTCCCAGTGACAAGGGTTTTCTTCCCCCGCCCCATGTGAGCCACAAGGAACACCTGTCGTCTCTGCAGACCTCGGCTGGCTCTGGGGGTGAAACACAGAGGTGCTGCTCATTCCAACAAGCAGCCTTACGCTGCAGGGCAGTGGAGGTCATGAGTATCTCCTACCCTGATGCACCCGCTCCCTGTCACAGAGAGAAGCCCAGGAGGAGGGCCACCCTACCAGGCTGAGAGCTGAGGAACGAGGAGGGGAGCAGAGGTTCCTTCAAACTGCATGGACCGCTGGAGAATAAAGACTTCTCTGTTTGCTGAGGGTTCTGCAGCCAGGCTCTGCCATCAGACAGGGGGTCAGAGGTGAACAAGGCAGGAATGTGCAGCTGAAATCTCCTCTCAGTCAGGCCCTTGGCAGGAAATATACGGTCATTCCATGAAGGGACCCTTTGCGGAGGTCTGAGCAGGCTGATGAGGCTCCCATAGCTGGTCCCAACGGGTATCCTGAAGGGCAAAGGGAAGACGTGGCATCCCAAGAGCCTCATGAGGAAGCCAAGAGGAGTGGCCACCTGACTGTCTGGGGTCATAGAGGGATGCAGACCCTGCCAGAAACACTATGCCAGGACAGGGCGGGGGAGACAGTGGGGTGGGGAGAGAAATACCCTGACCTCTCACCTCTCCCACCCTTGGGTCTCCTGTCCCGCCTCCCAGGGGCTGAACCAGACCAGATGCCCGACAGCAGAAGAGATGGTGCAATCCATGGGCATCTGCCTCCGAGGCACAGAACAAGGCGGGGAGAGTGAAAGACTGGAGTGGAGACAAATGGCAATGCAGAGGAACCAGCCAACCCTGGAATGTGGCCGTCTGATTTCCCCAACAAGCCCCTCCTGGCCAGGGCTTCCCAAATCCACTGTTGTTCTGGGGGCACATGCTGGAATGAGAATTCACTAGTTCGGAACAGGCAGATTTGCGTCACTGCTTCTACTCTTTTACAAAGTTATCGACTTGCACGTCCATCCTGAACCCACCAGCCTGCTCATCTCAGACCACAGATGTCAGAATGGTAGTTCAGACTGGAATGTGGCCCTGCCCTCCACCCCTTCCAGCTCAGGGATGGTGGTTCAGGGGGCTCCTCCGAGGGACCACCAGAGAGTCTAGAGCACAGGTGGCAAACACAAGGCCCGCAGGCTGAATCCTGCCCTCCACCTTGTTTTATCCAGCCCGGCACCTTGTTTCTACCCGGCGGCAGCGCCGAGCTCCTTGCCCCTAGTTAAGGAGTAGTTACACTCACACGGTCCTAAAATTACGTTCAGCCCTTTGAAGGCAACCGCAAGGCTGATGTGGCCCCAAGTGAAAATGAGTTTGACACCTCTGATCTAGACGCTCCCTTCAGACTGGGAGGTGTGCTCCCTTCAACAGTGGTCCTGAGGCCTCACAGTACAGTCAGCCCAAGAACCGTCGTCAGAGATTTTCACTGCCCCCCGAGAATTACACGAGTCTCCAATTAAACACAGACCATTTCCCTCCCCGTTAGGTTTTCTCCTCTCCCTGAGTCCTGCCCCCATCTGGGACTAGCCACTAGAATTCAAAATCATTCTTGGAGACAGAAACCAATTCGGAACCTCTGTGTCACTGGAAGAGGCACGGGGGTCCTGGAGGCAATGTTCCCAGTGACTTAGAGAGAAGGAGGTGCACGTGAAAGAGAGACTGACTGTCGCCCTCCATGAGATAATGCTGCAAAATTGGTTGGATTTCAACAGATTAGCAAAGCACAATGTTAACGTCAGCCAGAGCTGATCTGCACTCAGCGTGGGCTCAGCAAACCCAATGTGATTGCAGTTTTGACGTCCTACCATTTGCACGCTCCACTCTCCTGGTCAGTAACGGCCAACGCCTGCTCTCCTCCCGATCCCCCACATTCTTTACAGCCTTCAAGGCCTATCTCATCATTCACTCGTTTATTCAACAGATACTTTTGAGACCTACTGTGTGCCGAGCATATTGCTGGCCACCGGAGTTACAGCGGTGCTGAAGACAGACTCGAGTCCTGCCCGGGGAGGCTTCCTTCAGCCTGCAGTCCTCCCATCTCTGACCTCCCTCGGAGCACCCCATCTAAAGACCCCATCACGTCTAACCTTCGACGACGATCTCCCCGGTCTGGGCCGAATCCTCCCCACCAGAACACGAGCTCCTGAACGACTGAGCCTGTGTCTTCCTCTGCGTTAGCCAGGGCAGCACCAAACACACAGGAATCCACGTCCAAGAACAAACTTCCTAACAGACGAGGCCAGTAACTTAACCTCAGCCTCTTCACTTGTGTAACGAGAGACGTTATCTCAGGGTTTCCCCGAGCTGGATTTTCTGAGCATCAGCAGGGAATATGTCTCTATGCACCACCACGACCACCTGGAGCCGTTAACTGAAAAGTTAACGTCCAGCTCTTCTGCAGACCAGGGGATGCCCTGTGTTCCTGGGCGAGTCTCAGCCAAACTGGAGACACAAAGCAAGTGCTGACGAATCTGCCCCCACCACCAACTCACCCCTCCCTGCAGCTAAACGGTGGGTCAATTACCAGCAGCTCATTTGTAATCATTACAGTTGTTGTCTCCAGTTTTCTCTGCTGATTGCCTGGGTTAAGAAGCCCCTAATCAGTGGAAGGGGCACAGGGGCTTGAGAGCGCCTTTCGTCTGCCGCCCCCACCCAGTCCCACCTCCGATCCAAGCTGGCGGAAAGGGTATCGGGAATGGGTGCCAGCACCCGCAGCCCTTGGGATCCAGGGACTTATGGGCACCACAGAGGTTTTTCTGGGCTGACCTCTGATAGGGGAGCTTGGGCAGTCATCCCGTGATGGAAAGGGGCCCCTGGAAATTTTCATTATGTTGATGCATTCCCATCCATATTTCATCATCAGCGAGGCAGGTTTTCTCACTCTTTTGACATGAAAACAGACAGGTGGAGTCGTTGTGATTCGGGCTGCCTAGTGTCGTCCCCAGGGAAGCTGCTTTCCCTGGCTTGCATGATAATTGAATTTCACGGATGGAATCTTCCACATACTTCTCAATTAGGGATGTGTACAGGCAGCGAGATTTTTCAGGTGTTGATCTATGATTGTCACTCTTTTTTTTTACCTTTAAATTAATCTTCTTAATTTCTGCCAGCTCTAAATCCAGCTCTGCTAAATAGCATTATTCTGACTTAAATGGTCTAATCTGTTTGTCGTAAACTGGGTACAGCTGAAAACCGTGTATGCAAGAGCCTTCCTCATTAATCACAGCTGACAAGGACTCGGAAATCAAGAAGCACAATTGTCACTGAAGGCGAAGTGGGGAAAGATTAGGAGAAGCAGCCAACTAGGTGTGCTGGCCGAGCTGGGAAGGCTGGGGCAACGCCCACCCCGGCTGCGTGGCCCTGCGTGAGTCCCAGTGCTCTCTGGCAGGTGGGGTGTGGGGGTGTCAGATCAGTGGAGTCCTCGGGGACCTTTTAGGCTTAACATTCTTGAGCCTACACATGATGTCTCAGAAAAATGCCCCCCAAACGGCATCTTGGTGTTTAAACGCACAGCTGTTGCGGACTCTCGAGAACACCAAGAGAACCTACAGCCTCAATGCTTTACCACAGCACTTTCCAAAACGAGGAAGGCAAGAGGGCTTCGGGTAGCAAAGGAACACAGAATTCAGTAGCACAGGAAAGCTACGCCCCCTCCCAAGTCTCCACCCTCCCGAGCAGCTCGAGCACCAGGGTCCAGGGTCCAGCAGCACGTCTTAAATGCTCCCTAGCGCTGACCCCTCTCAGGTCAGCAGAGAGGGGGCAGCCTCAGGCTCAGCTCCCGTCAGGACACAGACCCAGTTAGAATCCAATACCTGTCTGGTGGCGGTGCGTGTGGTTTCTTTGTTTTTCTCCACATAGGAGAGAGATTGTTCGCTTTTAAGACATATTTATTAAGGAGCTGATTTTAAAGAATGTTAAGTTCATGCAGGAGCTGTGTGACTATGGCAAAATTTTAAAGCAGCATCTAAATATTTGGTTTTGCAGTCTCTGAAAAAATATTGAGTGCCTCAGAAGGCCAGGCCCTATTCAGGCCCCTGGGAGACAGGTGAGTAACACTTTTAGCTCCTTTAACCTCCTTGCCAACCCTCCACTCCCAAATCCTCAGTGTCCAGGCCCCCTGCCACCCCTTGAGCAACGCCCCCATCCTGGGCCTGACCACAGGAACAGCTTTCTCAGGGTCCTTGGATCCCCGTGTTGACACCGTTTGGCCCACTTGGATAACCATCCTGGGGGTGCTCCCCAGGCATGGTCCTTTCAGTTTTGAAACCTGGACAGTCCCAAGCAAACGGTGACAAGTTGGTCCTCTTAACAAGTGAACTAGTCCAATCCTGAAGCGATGCTACCTCCAGCCTTCACCACCTCCACCCCAGTGGCTGCAGCTGCAGGTGAATCACGTCCCTTCCCCCTCCTCACAGACTGGCACCCTTCCAAATTTTGGTCTTCGCTTAGCATGCCCGTCAGCCTTTTATAAGCCTCCCCCGCCTCCCTGAAGAGCTACATGGCACTTCTCCAGCCCTCCCCCCCACAGCTTCCTGTAGCTCCCCACCTCCCTGCACACGAGATTCTGCTCCACTAGGAGCATGGGCTTCCCTCCCTCCCTGTCGACCACCACATCTCACCTCCCGCTGCACCTACATGCATGCAGCCCCTTCCTGTCATTCTGTCCTTCCATCCTTGCTCTCTCCTGGATCCGCAGTCACTCCCATCCCACTGGCACCGCCTCCTCAACTTAAAAAAACACCTGGTCCCTGAGAACCCTTGCACAGCCTCCCCCACCCGGCTCCCCCCCACCCCGCTCCTGCTGCTCCCATCCAAATAGCTCCGTGGAGCTACCTCCCTTCCCTTTCTCGCTGTCTGAGTCACTGGCTCCCCCGTCCTCCACTGCGGCTTCTGCCTGCTCTGAAACAGCTTTCTCCGTACCTCTGACGCCCTGCTACTGGCCAAATCCAGTGGATAGTCAGTGTCCTCAGATTTACCCCTAAGTATTTTATATCTTTTGATATTACTGTAAGTGGTAACATTTTAAAACTTCTTTTTCCACCTGTTTGCTCCTCGTATGCAAAATCCAATGAATTTTTGCAGGTTGACTTTGTAAACTGCCACTTTACAGAACTTATTACTTCTATAGGTTTTTTTTTGGTAGGTCCCATTAGATTTTCATAGATGATCATGTTGTGTGTGAACAAAGGCAGTTTTACTTTTTACTTTCCAACCTGAGTGTCTGTCTCATTTCTTCGCCCTGCCTGATTACACTGGCTGAGTCCTCCAGGACAATGTTGAAACAGCAGTGGCAAGAACGGATACCCCTGTCTTATTGCAGCTCCTGACTGTGTATGATGTCAGCTATCTAGACGTGATGCATGTCCTCAATCAGGGGAAGCAAGTTCCTTTTGTCAGGAGTGGGTGTTGAATTTTGTCAAATACACTTTCTGTGTTTATTGAGATGATCATGTGTTTTCTTATTTAGTTTGTTTACACAGTGAATCACATTGATTGATTTTTGAATGCATTTCTGGGGAAGACCTAGTGGGGAAGACCTAGTGGGGTCATTCAGAACTGCATGAATCTATCCTTCAGTCTATTGTTGGACTCAATCTGTATTCATAAGGTGTTTTTCTCTTTCCTTAGAATGTCTTTGTCTGCTTTTGGTATCAGCGGAATGCCAACTTATTGCATGGACTGGGAAATACTCCCTTTCCCCTACTCCTTAAAACTTGTGGAACGATTTGTGTTGGCTTGGTATTGTGTCTTTCTTAAATGTTTTGTAGAATTCATCGGTGTAGGAAGGCTTTTATAACTTACAAGTTTAATTTCTTTAATAGATAGAGTCATTTAGTTTAGCTGTTTATCCCTGAGTGAGCGTTAGCAATAGGTGTCCTTCAAGGAACTTGTCCAGTTCATCTAAGCTGTTAGAGTTTCGGACACAAAGCTGTTCGTAACGCTCCCGTATTACCCTTCCACTGTCTGGGGAAGCCACACTGACACCACCTGGTCTACTCCTGGCTCTGGGGAGCTGCGTCTTCTCTCCTTGCTCCCTGCTCAGTCACACTAGAGGTTTATCACTCCTGCTGAAGCCAGAGAACCAGCTTTTGTTTTCATTGATTCCCTCTACTGGTTTTTAATATTTTGTTTCATTGATTTTCACTTTGATCTTCATTATTTCCTTCATGTAGCTTATTTGGGTTTGTTTTCTCTCCCCTTTGTATTGTAGTTTCTTAAGGTGGGAGCTGAGGGCATCGGTTTGAGACCTCTTTCTTCTCGTGTGCCCGCTGAGGGCCATAAACTCCGTCAGAAGCAGCAGCTTCAGCCGCACCCCACGGTTGTACCTCCATTTCATTCTGTTCAAAATATCTTCCCAGTTCATTTTTCACTTTTTTCAACCCATGGGTTACTTAGAGGTAAAGCGTTATTTCGTTTCTAATCATGTACAGATTTTACAGAGATCTTTGTGTTATTGATTTATAATTTAATTCCAGTGTGATTTGAGAAAATACTTTGTACAAACTGTTTTAAATTTACTGAGGCCCAATATATAGTCGGTCCTAGTAAGTGTGCCGTGTGCACTTGATAAGAATGTCCATTCTGCCACTGTTAGAAAGAGTGGTCAGTGAATGCCAGTCGGGTCAAGTTGCTTGATAGTATTGTATTTCTGTCCATTCATTCCATCAATTTTCAATTAAATGGACAAGAGTTCTTGTCCTGATGTAAATATTAAATAATTCCACAAATAAATCTATGACTATCGATGGCGATTCAAGCCAGACGTTTGCTGTGGCAGGAACTGAGAAACAGGATTCAACGTCTCCTCATTCTGAGACCGAACAGCATAGAAACACAGGAAGCCCTATGTAAGAGCTGGCTTCTAATATTACACTATCAGTACCATTCTTGTTATTATTATTGGTTCCATTATTTGTTCATTTCACATTTACTGAGCGCCCACTTTGGGCTGTGCAAAGAGGCAAATCTGCTTGAGATGGGTCTTTGTCCTCCAAGGGGTTGGATTATCCGGTACAAAAGTACTGTAACTGGAAACCAGGAGCCCAGAGAAGCACAGTCATCCTGGGGTGCAGGAGGCCCGACACTGGGCTGGGAGGGGAGGGGCGTGTCTCCTGGAGGCAGTGGGCGCACCTTGGGACTGGAAGGACGGGTAGGAGACTCAAAGGATTGAGAGATAGAAAACTCCTGTGCTGGTTTCCCTCATCCTCTTCTGCAGACTTTGCAGAAGCCTGACAGAAGTGAGGTGTCCCCTCCTCTCTCTAATCCCCTCCCCACCCCCATCCTCACCCCATGCACTCTTGGTGGTGGAGGGTTTTGCTCAGCTGGGCCCCTTAGCCAATTAACACTCTTTGCATCTGAAAAGCTCAAATCAGCTCCTCAGAGGTGTTAGAGATCAGAGTAATTACGGTCTCTTTCTAATGCAAATCTAAACCAGAAATTGAATGTTTGTCTCAGAAAATTAGAGTCCCGAGTTTTACAAGAGGCAGTGAAATTCAGAATAGGGAGGTGATGGCTTCAAGGACTAGAAGCCAATTTGTTTGGACGCTCTCCAGAAATATTTGATTCAATTAAATAAAAATTTACTCCCCATGGCTTGCAGAAGTGATATTTTTAAAACTCCAGTTGCACCCTGTCTCTCCCTTGGTCTCCGATGCACTTGCAATAAGACCCAAAGCCTTTACCACGGTCTCAAGGCCTGCCATCACCGGCCCCTGCCTTCCCCCCACCTTCAGCCCAGGCCTCTACAAAGTGCTTGCCACACTTTGCAACGATTTTATTTATAGGCCGGCCTCCACCACATCATTAAGTAAATACATCCACGATACTGCTCACCCTGGAGCGCAATATATAAAGTTGTCCGAGTGAAAAACGACTTGGTTGCAAATTAGCACTTTGCAATGTGCCCTAGAGCCATGCAAAACAGGGCTCATACTAAAAACGCCACCATTTCCCCTTCAACCCGTGGCCCCTTCTCTGCCCAAGGTGTACCCGCCGGTGTGGTAGGGTCAGCTGTCTCTGACCTCTAGCTGTATCAGAGTTCAGCCTTCTGGAGACCTAACTGCTCTCCGAGATGCCCCTCGGCTTCCTGAGCACTCTTCACCAATAGCTATTTTTTAAGTCGGACACAAAAGTAACCTCCAGATGCAAAGAAAATTCCTCCAGCCATGGGAGCAGAGAGAAACAACATCATTTAACTAAGTTGTTACTCTCCATGTCTACCTCGGTCACCGCCTATCTAAAGCCCCCAGAACACAGCATGCCACTTGAAGGATGTTTCAGAAACAGAAATCTTTGGAATAAATGCGATTTTCAGAAACTGCCATGTGTAGGCTCAGTGCCAGGACCACCACCACAGAGGTGGACAAACCCAGACAACGCCTTGGGGGAGCTCATAGCCCAGCAGGGAGACCCAAAGGGCCAAGGACTTCTTTGTTCACTGAGCACTTGAGCGCCCCCTAGAGTGGAGTCAGCCTGTAAATGCAAGGATAGGACATAAATTCCACCAAGTGGGTTTGGGAAATGAGAGGCAAGTAGAGAGAAAGGAAGCAAGAAATGACCATCTTGTCATGGCTGGCAATTCCTCCAGCTAGGAGGAACCCTGGCACCTCATTTAGTCACCGAGCACTGTTGGAGCCAGGCACTGAGAATACACTGATGACTTACAGCTGTCCTTTGTCGTTAAGTGAACCAGTGTGACAGAAAGCAAAGATGGACAAAAAAATAAATAAATAAAAGAACCCCAACCGTAATACCCTGTCACATGGTAACAACAGACATAAGTACGCGTCTGACCCCTCACAGACGTGGGCATGATTTACCATAGGGGGGAGGAGAGTACAGAGAGAACTCGTGGGAGACACAGTGCCTCAGCTGGGTTTTGACAGACGAAGAGGAGTTTTCCAGGCAAAAGAGAGGAGAGTGACGTTCCAGGCCAAGGACACACCAGGAACAAAAGCATAGACGTGTGAACCAGCATGATGCTTTTGAAGAACTGCATTTGGGGTCAGTTGGGGTCATTGCCAAAGTGTATAGTGAAAAGGGAGACTTGAGGGAAACCAGACAGAAGTATCAGGGCTCACGTGCCAGAAGGTTTTGCCTGGACTTTATGCCTCAAGCTCCAGCGGACCAGTGCTGGGCTTTAAGCATAAAAATAATGAATCAGGTTTTGACCTGAGATAAAACACTACAAATCTCAGTGGCTTAAAACAACAATCAATGTGTTTTGACTTACGCGCCTGGGGTCAGCCGGGGGTTGGCCGGTCTTGGCTGAGGTGGTTTGTTGCTTATCCACAAGACTCCTCTTCCTTCTGGGACCGTCAGGCCAGCCTCGGCACGACTTGCTCAGGGCAGAGGCCCAAGCGTACAAAAGGAGACGTGCAAGGTGTCTCGAGATCTGGGCTCAGAATTGTCATGTCATCACTTTCACCTAAAGTCATGTGACCTAGTCCAGATTCAAGGGCATGCACCTGCCAAGTCATAAGACAAAGGCCACGGGTATAGGAGGAACAGGAAGAAATGGGTTCAGCAACACGCTCTAGCACAAGTGATGGGACCAGATCCCCACGTCAGGTCTCTCCGCAGCAGTGTGGAGGGTGCATTAGTGGGGATAAGGCAGGTCCAGAGATTCAGGCACAAGCTAAAGGCCCCCAGCACCCCACAACTCACTCTTTCTTCTATTGCATGCACTGAGATTTAGCCAGATCGGGCAGAGGGGGGCTTATCTTCCGTTCAATTCATGGAGCTCAGCCTGAGCACTGTGGTCCTTGCAGCAATGAATAAGGAAACTTTGAAATAAGCAGATAAAGGCTAATATTCAATAAACTAGTGAACAAGAGCTTTCTGTAACTCTCCTGGAAAAGACATCTCTGAGACAAAAACAAAGCTGAGCTGCAATATTGGATAAGCCCCACTGAACACAAGAAAACCTAACATAGGTAATTGACTATTGGCAAACGCAACAGAACCAAAGAAAGCAAGTAATTAACAATTATTGTGCTCGAGGTAATAGAACTACAAATCCAGGCTGTCTAGGTGTTTGTCCCAGGCATGGTTAAGAACAAAGTGTTTGTTAGTGGGTGAGTAACCCAGGTGTGAAATTCATTTTATTAGACTAGATCTAAAAATAGGCTTGAACCAGACAGTGGAAAAGAACAGAATTCATCGTGACTTGCTCACTGGGGCACACGGGGAAAACTCGCGGGTTCGGTTTTTGTTTAAAAAGGGGGAATGATGGTAGATTGTTTCCCAGACCGACCCTGATTATTTCTCTTTCTGTATCAATGCTTCTTTGTAGATGAGACTTTCTATCATGATGGGGAGTCTATTTGCCCACCGCTGAGACTGTGACCAGCTTTGACCAGTACACTGTGGCAGCGGTGACATTATGCTAGTTTCTAGTTTATGCTAGTTTCTAGTGTGAAAACTTCAGCCCAAATTAGCAAAAAACAGCCAACCCACAGAATCTCAAGGTTAGTAAAGGATTGTTATTTTAAGCCACTAAGTTTTACAGTGATTTGTTACCCAGTCATAGATAACAGATATAGGAATATTCTACTTCAAAACACCTGGGAACAAACGGGCACTTGGATAAAAATAATGATATCGCCACTACCAATTACCGGGTCCCTTACCTTCTACCGGGAGCTCTGTGCATCTGCAACTTTGCTGGCTACTTCGCGTCCATCATCTCCCCTCATCACTGAAACTCTGCAAGGCGGAGTTATCGTCCCCATGTTGCAAATGGGGCACATGAAGAAACTGAGGCTTCTGAGACAGCTGAAGCGACTTGCCCCAGGCCACACGACTAGTACAGGATTCCGCAGGAACATACGGCTAGCAAGTGGGGCTTCTCTGGGTCTAAGGGAGGCTTGGGCCACTTCCAACTTCTGAGGTGCTTGGTACAGTAACAGATGAAGGTATGGAGAAACAGTTCCCCAAATTGTGGTGTATTTCAATTCTTTACATCTATTAAGTGACCACTTTTAATAGCCAAGAAAGCGCCAGTGTAATAAAATTGTGAAACACGAGACCGCAGCGTTTATTTAAAAGCATGTTAATTTACAGCGCACTGAAAGTGACGCGGCTGGTAATGGGATGCAAATGTTACTTGGTCAGCGGGGCATTCGCTGCTTTCATCTGGTCGGTGTGCCCATGCGATGGGACGTCTATAACCCAGATAACCTCCTTCGCAGATAATAGCAAAAGGTGAAATATGAGGCCTTCCATGAGGTCAGGCCCAGCCACAGAGCCCTCCTGGCCATCCCCCCACCCCACCCCTGCCCCCACGTGGGGCCTGTGCATGGGCCAAAGGAGCCCACTCCTGATGCTCAGGCAGCCCTCACTGAGTGATGAGCTCCCCGGGAGGCCTCTCATGGAACCAGAATTTCCTGCTCTCATCCGAGAACTAAGCCACCGTGGTGAGGACACAAAGGACATTCCACATGTCCAGGGAGCTAAAATTCCCAAATAGGACATTCTGCTTAGCCAGGGGAAAGGTGAGAGCTGGTGTCGCATGCAGGCTCAGTTCAACTGCCCCTGTCCTGGGGCCGAAAGGGACCCAGGGGTTCCACACCCACCACCCCTCACGCCATCCTGTGTGCAGTCGTCTCTAGGGCCCCCAGACAGGACGCCCTTCACACACCTGCAGAGCTGGGGGTGGTCACCGCCGCCCAGGACCGGCCAGTTACAGCTCCGGGGGGCTCTGCCTGCTGCAGACTCTTCTTCTGCTGAAAGGAAGGGAGCCTCCCCAGGACTTCTGCGAATGGGCCCTGCCTTTGACCTGTGGGGAACTAACTTTCTGGGGACGTAGGAGGGCATGCTGAGGGGGAGAGGTCCGGTGAAAGAGAGAAGAAGAAAAGGGAAGAAGGAAGGCGCTAAGGCTGTCTTTTCCAATTTACGGTGTGGTGAGACCATTTCATATCCCTGCTCGTAATCCTTACTCATATCGGTCACGCATCGTCTTGCCCACTCTCCCCTGGTAGTTGCCGAGATCCTTGTAAACCCCAGCTCCTTCAGAAGGCCCCAAATGCATTTTCTACGGGATCCTGTGCAAGCGCTGGTTGCTATGGTAACGGGTGGATGTAAATTTCCCCGAACCCCTAACTAAACTATTAATCAGAAAGATGAGGAAAGGGCCTGGGCAGTAAATAAATCAGTTAAGAAACGGTTTCCTACTGGGAAGGACTGGGAGCAGCGCCACCCCCACCCCACGGAGGCAGCCCCTCATCCCTCCTTTGGAGCCTTTGAAGTGAAAGGAGGGGCAGCGGGAGCCCTGGGGTGGCGCTGCCTCACTCCCTTCTCCAGCTGTTCCGTCCCTTGTCCTTGCAGGGTCAGAGAGGCTGGACAGTGGACGCTGCACCTGGAGAGGAGGAGAAGGCCCGGAACACAGTGATGTGAGCAGGGACATCGCCGGTGGAAATGTTGGGCTCTGGAAGGCATGTTCAGGCACACTTGAAAGAAATGCTCTGCTGAAGTGTGGAGATAAGACGGGTTAGAGCCCTGGCTGGTGTGGCTCAGTGGATTGAGTGATGGCGGGTGAAGCAAAGGGTCGCTGGTTCGATTCCCAGTCAGGACACACGCCTGGGTTGCTGGTCAGACGCCCAGTAGGGGGCGTGCAAGAGGCAACCACACTTGATACCTCTCTCCCTCTCTTTCTCCCTCCCTTTCCCTCTCTCTAAAAATAAATACATAAAATATATTTTTTAAAAAGATGGGGATTAGATTCAGCACTGATAAATGACAGAAGAATAGAGTAATGGGGGCCTTATTTTAACTAGAAGTTGCAGGGTTTGTTTGGCTGTTTGTTTTTGTTTTTTTCCTGAGGACATTTTACCTTTTTAAACGTCTATATTCTGCTGTCTTAATGAGTGCTATGCGAAGGCTTGCTGAGCCTCCTCAAGTAAAGTAGACCCACCAGGAACCTGGCAGGTCCCACCAGGCAGCTCTTTGCTGCTGGGAGGAATGGGGTCCTTTCTCTGATCACAGAAGCCAACCTTGGGAGGAAAGGAACAAAGGCTGCTCCCCTGACTCCCCTGCACACAGAATCCTGCAGAGAGACGTGCACGCAACGAAGAAGGGCTATCGGGCCTCACACCTGGGAGAGGGGCACTGAATACGAGTGTGGTGGGCTCCACTGTGGACTGGGCTGTGTCCCCGATGAGCAGGACCGGTAGTGGCCTGACCCCTGCCTTGGGCAGGCAGAGCCAGGGCAAGGGGTGAGGGAGGAGGGCACTGGAGAGGGCCAGCCCCGGCTCTGCTGAGAATTCACCCTGGGATCTCAGGCAAAGCCCTTCTATGTCTGGGCCTCAGTTCCCCAAACTGTACATGGAAGGCCCTGGGCCAAGTGAGGTCAAAGTCATCATGTAACTAACAGTAATGGATGGGCCTTAATGCAAAGTCTAACACAGGACTCTCCCGCCACCCCTTATTTCTCTGAGGGGAAGGGTGAACTCAATCAAGGATATCTTCCTTGGGCAAGAGAACTGGGGGCAGGGGACCAGGACTCCCACCTCAAAAGACCCCCTGGGAGAGATGTCACCAGAGAGGCCACAGGGCCCCAAGGGCCTCTTTGGTGCTCTCTGGCCCTAAAATAAAAGGCTCCTGAGTGTAAAAAGGGGGAAGAGAAGCAAAGAGAGGCTGAAAGGGGGCTTTCCAACCCAGAGGCAGGACTGCAGAGGTTGGATTAAAATCACCACGAGAAACTCCTGATGGCTCGCCCCACCCCCCCAGAGCGAGTCCTCACCCCAGGACAAAGCACTGGCCACACATGCCTCTTTCCCTGCTGCCCCCTGCAAGCATCCTCAGAGCAGGGAGGCCTTGAAGGGAGCACAGACCTGAGAGGGGAAGGAGAGATGCTAGGCCTCACGGTGAGCAGGTGGACCAGGCAGGACTTACACCCAGGACCGCTGCCCCCACCCCTCTCCCCGGGCAGTTCCCACTGCCCTGTGGCCCAGTAGCCCGTCTTCCTGGGGCTCTGCTATAATTCACACACACTCTGCAGTGAAAATGGCAGGAAGAGATTCTGCAAGGATTGGGGTAATTTTTCACCACGGGGGGCACTGAGGCTTCTTCCCTGTTCCCTAGAGGAGGGAAATGAAGGGTTGATTAAGTACTTACAACGTCCCTGCCTGTGGACCCTTTAATAAGTGCCTCGTCCATCTCTCAGGCATTAGAACAGACATTTGGCTCACTAATCCAATTTGGCAAGCCTCTCCAAGGCTGCAGTCGCTGGCTGCTGGGCGCCATTTTGTATGATGTGTTAGGAATCAATGCGAGCTCCCGCGCTTGCTCTCGCTACCGCTTGATTAATTACAGATGAGCCTTGGCCCCTTGCATTAATGCGCCAATACAGACAGAGCAACCCCCAACGGTCCAAGAAGCTTTGAGGATCTGGTGATGACCCAGCCGTTCCCTCGATTCTCCAGCCTCATTCCTGGATCTGAATAAATCAGCAGAAAGCAGGCGTGTGTGTGTGGGGTGGGGGAGTGTCTTTAATCCCTGAACTGTGGTTTATGCCATGCTGTCCACTTAGCTGGAGGAAATCTATAAAGAGGAATTCAGAAGAACATTCCAGCATCTTGCAATGTACAGCAACGATGTACATTGTCCTTTCGTTATGCCATGTCCCTTATTTGGGTGCCAAACTCATG
>PVKM010031934.1:0-16609 GCA_004027735.1 Carollia perspicillata | reverse complement strand
TAAAATTGGGACATGCTGGGTTTAACAAAGCTCAGACTGGTTTCTTTACACCAGGATGTCCTAAAAGCTGTGTCTTAGCCCTGTGGGGACTTGCAAGAGAGGGTTACGGTAGGGTGCCTTTTTAAAACTTACTTGATTTCAAAATACCTTTCTACATACTTTAAAGATTTTTTGTTTTTATTTTTTTATTATTTTTAAAGATTTTATTTATTTATCTTTAGAGGGGAAGGGAAGGAGAGAGGGAGAGAAATATCAATGTATGGTTGCCTCTCGTGTGTCCTCTGCTGGGAACTGGCCTGCAACCCAGACATGTGCCCTGACTGGGAATCGAACCGTGGTTGTTTGGTTCACAGGCCTGTGCTCAATCCACTGAGCTACAGCAGCCAGGGCATAGATTTTGTGTTTTTAAACAGCTGCAGTGAAGTATAAGTGACATACACTTCCACATACTTCACATGTACAATTTGGTATTCTGGACAAATGTATATATACCCACAAAGCCATCACCACAATCAAGAAAATAACCATATCCTCACCCCTGAAAGTTTCCTCGTGCCGCTCTGACATTCCCCGCCCCCACCCCAGCCTCTCATTTCCAGGTAACCACTGATCGGCATTCTGTCACTATCGATTTGTCTGTATTTCCTAGAATTTTACACAAATGGAAGTGTTCAGCGTGCATTCTTTTTGTCCGGCTCCTTTTGCTCAGTGTGATTCTTTGGAGATTTGTCTGTGTTATTATGCAGATCAACACTTTTTGTTGCCGAGTAACATTCCATTGTATGGATGTATCAGAATTTTTTCATCCCCGCCTGTGGATGGACATTTGGTTTGCTCCCACTTCTGGGCTATTGCAAATACAACTCTCATGTCCATATGGCTGTATGCTCTCATTTCTCTTAGGCAAATAAATGCTTAGGAGTGGAATGGGTCATATGGTATGTACATGTTTAACTTATAAAGAAACTGCCAAATATGCCCTGGCTGGTGTAGCTCAGTGGATTGAGCACAGGCCTGTGAAGCAAAAGGTCACTGGTTCAATTCCCAGTCAGGGCACATGCCTGGGTTGCAGGCCAGATCCCCAGTGGGGGACACATGAGAGGCAACCACACACTGATGTTTTTCTCCCACTCTTTCTCCTTCCCTTCCCCTCTCTCTAAAAATAAATTTAAAAAATATTTAAAAAAGAAACTGCCAAACTCTATTGCAAAGCGGTTGTACCATTCTACATCCCCATCAGCAATGTACAAGCATTCCAGTTGCTCCACACCCTCCTCCCCAAGTTGGTATGCTCTGTCTCTTTAATTCGAAGCATTCTAACAGGGGTGTTGTGGGACCTTATCGTGGTCTTCGTTTGTATTTCCCTAGTGACTAATGATGATGAGCATCTTTTCGTGTGCTTATAGGCCATGTGTATATCTTCTTTAGAAAAATGTCTATTGAAATACTTTGCCCATCATTTTATTATTTTTATTTACTTATTTTAAATACTTTATTGACTATGCTATTACACTTGTCCTGATTTTTTCCTCTTCGCTCCCCTCTACCCAGCACCCGCATTCCTCCAGGCAATGCCCCCACCCTTGTTCACGTCCGCATGTCATGCAAGTAAGGTCTTTGGCTACTCCCTTTCCTACACTGTAATATACATCCCCACGGCTATTCTGTAACTACCTATTGGTACTTAATCCCCTCACCTCTTCACCCATTTCTTCTTGTTTCGATTGGTTGTTTTTTGCTCCTTACGTTCCCAGTCATTGAGTAGATTCTCAGCATCATCCACTCTACTGCTGTTTTCCTGTGAATTGTACTTTATTTCAAGGAGTGAATCCTTCATTTCTCACTGGATCTTTTTTTATGCTGCTGAGGTCCTCACTGGGTTCCTCGAGCATCCTTATAACCAGGGTTTTGAACTCTGCATCTGATAGATTGCTCATCTCCATTTCCTTTGGCTTTCTTTCTGGAGTTTTGTTCTGTTCTTTCATTTGGGCCATGTTTCTTTATCTCCTCATTTCAGCAACCTCCCTGTGTTTGCTTCTGTGCATTAGGTAGAGCTGTTTTGCCCTGCGTCTTGGTAGTGTGGCCTAATGTGGTAGGTGCTAGGGCGATCAGTGAAGCGGGCTGTGAAAGAATTCACAGAAAGAAGAAAGTGCAGAGTGGAGGTTTTGCTTTCCTAGGGAGGGGCAGGGCTGGTGCAGAGATAGGCACCAGTCCAGAGAGGTTAGGGCTTTGGGCTCCTGCTGGGTGAGGGGGCGGCTGTAGAGCAGGATGCTTCGGTTAGGCTGTAACTTGTTTCCATGTTATCTTTGGCAGGGTCCGAGCCTCAGGTTGCTGTGGTCTGGCATGTTCTGTTTTGTGAGTTCTGGGAGCCTCTGCGCCTTCAGGGCGCTTCCAGGAATTTTCTAGTCCTGAGGATAAAGGCCCAGAAAACAATTAGAGTCAGTCATGCTTTGTAGGGTCCAGCCAGTTCTGGGAAAGAGGGCCTGAGAAACTGACTTTTGTCCTAGTAGTAGGTGTCCTGTAGGGTTCAGTGGCACAGCCTCCCCTATCACCCAAGCTGGGTATTCGAGGTACACCCTTCGTGTGGGCTGAGACACCCTCCTGTTGTAGTTGAGCCTTGGTTGCTGTTGACAGATCAATGAGAGGGATTTGCCCAGGCCAGTCAGCTGCAAGGACTGGCTGTGACCACTGACCACCAACCTCTGCCCTCCATGGAGGATCAGCTGTGCAGGGGCAGGGTGGTGGTGCTCCTATGTGGTCTGTAGCTGTCCACTGGGTGCACTGACCCTGGGGTTTCCCACGTGGTTCAGGCCAAGATCAGCCCCACCTGTGTTTTGCCCAGGGCACCTTGTCCGAGCTATAAAGCACTCGGAAATGGCCACTACTCCTGGGCTTGGAGATTCCCAGGTGAAGCCAAACTGTGAATCTAATCTGGCTCACTGAAGACAGCTGCTGCTTGTTTGATGGAATTTAGGAGCCAGGACCAGACATTCTTTTGGAAAAGCAGCTTGGGTGGGCATGTAAATTGAGTGGGGCAGAGCCTCTGGGGATTGCCAAGGCAGGTCAAACAGTGTTAGCCAAGTTGATGGAGTCTCAGATATGGCACCAGCTTGTCAGCTCTCTCTGGGCAGGGTTTAGCAAACGCTCCCCCTGATGCCAGACACTCCAGTTCTTCCCTGTATACCACTGGTGCCTTCCAAGCTGCTACTCGGGTGCCGGAGCTCAGGAAGAGTGAGTCTGAATAGGTGAGTCCATGAGTGCGTTCCTGAATAGGAACTGCATGGGGCTTCAGGAATTTCTTCCGCTGACTCAATTCCTGCTGGTTTTTGCAACCAGAAGTTGTGGGGACTTAGCTTCCTGGTACTAGAACCCTGGGCTATGTGGGTCTTAGTGTGAGTCTAGTAGTCCTTGCTCTTGATATATCTCTCCCAAATTTTTATCTATGTGGGTGTGGGACCAGCCCGTTCCACGTCTGCACCCCTCTTACCAGTCTGGATGAATGTGTTTTTTTTAATCCCGTAGTTGTTGGACTTCCACTCAACTTGATTTTGTAGTTGTCAGACTTCCATTCAGCTCAATTTCTGACATTCCCGAGTGATGGTGGTTCTATATTTTAGTTGTAATTTTGATGTGGTCATGCGAAGAGGCAAGCCATGCCTGCCTATGTAGCAAGCCATGTCTGCCTATGTAGCCATCTATTTTAAATTATTTTTTAAAGATTTTATTTATTTACCTTTAGAGGGGAAGGGAAGGAGAGAGGGAGAGAAATATCAATGTATGGTTGCCTCTCATGCGTCCCCTGCTGGGAACTGGCCTGCAACCCAGGCATGTGCCCTGACTGGGAATCGAACCGCGATCCTTTGGTTAGCAGGCCCGTGCTCAATCCACTGAGCTACATCAGCCAGGGCCCTATGCAGGCCATCTTCACTGGAAGTCCTCTCTGCTGAATTTTCACCCCTGTCCAAAATCAGTTGACCACATCACTGTGAGTCTATTTCTGGACTCTCTACTTTGTTCCATTCACATATTTATCCATTCTTATTCCAACCTCACACTGTGTCTTTAAAATATGTATAAAAGGCATTTATTTGAGCAAAGAGGAGCTGCAGCCCAGGAGGCACAGATTCAGGTAGCAACCTAAATTGTGTTCCCAATACCATGCTGTCTTAATTATAATAGCTTTACACTAAGCATTGAAGTCAGTTGGTGTATAAGTCTCCTTTTTAGGGTGTTCCATGAAGGATTCTTATCCTTTGAAACATCCCTGAGGGAACCCCTTTGCAGAGGATCGCCTCACTTGCTCTAGGCTCTCATTCTGCCTCTGCAGAGAAGCGCGGATCATGACTTTGGGCCGGCCATGCATGCCTTCCTTGGGCCTCAGCTTCCTGCCCCTTCCAAGTGGGGCATCCGAGTTGTGCTGCCTTCTAGGTGTGCCGGGCGGGCTCAGTCCGATGCTGCTTGCAGTGTCAGGACAGACTAAGCCTGTGATAACTGGTCTCCAGATGAGTGTTGAGGTTCACCTGGGAGCCAGGACGGGGCTCCCCATTTTGGTGTCCTTGTCCTCAGCAGCAGCTGGAGTGTCAGCCTACCCCAGGTCACCAGGCAGCAAACGGATCAGACGGCGTAGTGTGGCCAACAGAGCCTTCTTGCACCTTGGACAGCCATGGACAGCAACTGGAAGACAAGCCCCCCAGTGAGGCAGGCACCCCACACCTTAGGCCACAGGGGCCCCTGCCTGAGCCTGGCCCACAAGGAGACAAAGACAGTTCCCAGGAAGCAGTGCCCCTCACGGCCTCGACAGCTTTGGAGGAAAAGACTGACAACTCCTTCCCACCATCCCTGCCAGGACCTAACACACCCAGAGACTGGTAAGCCATCCTCTGGTGCCACCCCTGCCCCACCCCCTGACCCCAGCCAGAGTGCTCTTCTGCTAGGTTACAGATGAGACGAACTCTCGTCCTGACCGCTTCTGCTCTGATGTAGGACCTTGGGCAAGTCACGTCTCTCTGGGTCTGAATTGCCCCTTCCATACGAGAGCTCTAATACCAGAATTCTTCGTTCTGTGGGCCATGTTCCCATGTGGGGATGTGAAGGATGAGAAACCCCTCTGAGAGTCAAAGGCCAGGGTGCCGAGGCTGGGGTGGTGGGCTGGCGTGTCCAGGGGACTGAAAGGAGGTGGGTGCAGGGGGCAAGCCCTGAGCTGAGCCCCTCCCCCACGGAGGGCTTCTCCCTTGTTTAGGGTCAAGGCTGTAGAGACCAAGCCAACACCGGGGCCTGCTCCTCCACCAGTAAGTAGAGCCAGAGTGCAGATGGGGACGAGTGAGGGGATCAGATGGAGGAGGGGAGTAGAGGCAGAAATGGGATGGTATTCGGAGTCAAACTGGAGAAGGGGTGTGTTTCTATGTTTTTGTGTGAGTGTACACGCATCTGGGCATGCATGTACATGTATTAGCATATATGCATGTGTGTGTGAGCACCTTTTGGATGGGGGTCAATGATACTCTCACACTATTGAGCCCTTGGGTTCATCCCAGGTCGTATCATGGCTTTTTCCACATCAGCATAGATTTCTTTCCACACATTTGCTCTGGATCACAGGATACAACCCACAGCGTCCCTGAACATCTGGGGAGGCTCCCAACCCCCTTCCAGCCCGTGCACCACCAACCTCCACCAGCTCTGCCACTTCCTAGTACTTTGACTTGACTGGGCAGCCTGTGACTGCAAGGTCATCATCTGCCCCTGCCTCTTCCTGCTGTATTCACTGGCCACCACCAACCCTGGCTAAACCCAGCCACCTGCTTACCCTCCGCCCACGTATGAGCAGTTCAGCGTGCTTGGAGAAGAATCCTGTCTTGTTGGTGGATTTCGCTCTCAAGCAATAACCACTCGTGTCAGAAGCTCCTGGCAATCAATCCTCTGCTGTTCTGTGGCCATGCCACTCTCCCCCTTGGTCCCAGGATGTCATTTCACAACACTACTCTCCATGCCATGCATCTGGGTGGATGATCTGGCCTCGTGTGTCATCGAAAAGCAAGAAGCCTCAGATGAGAAGAACCACCACATCTTCCCACCCCCAACTCCACCACACCTGCCTCCGCCTAGTTACAACGGAGGCCATGGAGATGGGTCCCCGCCCCCATCAACTGCTGGTCCCCCACTTATTCATTATACCCCAGCCTCTAACCCCTCTCTCCCTTACGATCTGTCTCTCCATCTCTACAGGATCAGTCTCATCAGCATCCAAACATAGGTTAGTATCTACAACATTAGACACCAAATACAAACACCTCCCTTGGCCCACACCCCCCTCCAGTCACTGACTGTAAGTATGAGTTGTATGCATAGATGGAAGATGAGTCTGAAGGTCACAGGGAGCCACTGCAGGCTCAGGAGTAGCCGGGCCCTGGCAGAAGAAGAGCTACACAGAGGTCAGTTCAGCAGCACGTGCAAGACATGTGATGCCAGGTGGGAGGGGCTCAGGGCGGGAAGAGGGAGGAGCCAGATGTGCAAGTGTTGAAAGCATCAAGGAAAGATGTTGAGGCCTTGGCATCATCCTTCACTGGAGCTGAGCAACTGCAAGGAGCCAAGCTCAGTCCTGGGTCCTGGAATAATGGGGGAGGTTCTGAGATGGACCCCTGCCCTCCTGGAGCTCAGAATCTGGATCTGAGTGGGGGCCACAGGCCCCAGACTTTGGCAGCCCTGAGGGCTGTGGGAGAGGTGATGACAGACTGGGCTCATGGCTGCCACCTGGGGTCCCTGCCTGGGACCTCCCCCACCACCACAGAGTGGGAGTTCCAGACCTGCTTGTGATATTGGTTTGAGGCCTAACAGAAGCCGAGCATTTGCCCTTCATTCAGGAAAACCGTCAAAGGAGCCTATTCGGGGGAAGTAGAGTTGCCCTCTGGGCTGCGGAATTCTCAACTAGTCTGTGCTAAGTGCTCTCTGTTCACGTGAGCTGGCTCCTCCGATGACACCAAGAAAAAGGACATAATCGGAGTCATTGGTTAACACAAATTCATCGAAGACAGTGCACCTCCTGACATTGGGGACTTAATGTTGAATGGAGCTTACGATCTAGTTGGGGGAGATGGTTAACACGTGAACCGATAACTAGTTTCTCTGTAGACAGCAGTGATGCCAGTCAAGCTGGACAAGGGGAAGGTCTTGGAGGGAGACGATAGATTCTCTGACAGATTGCTCTGCAGTCCCGGTAATATTTGAGTTAAGTCTCAAATGACAGACGGGACCAGGCTGTGCACGAATCTTGGAGAACATCTGGGCAGAACCAGCAGCAGTGGCAAGGGCTCTGATGGACACGAGCTTGTCAGGACCAAGTCCAGCAAGAGGGCCAGAGTGGGGGAATGAAGCCAGGGTAGGAGAGCACGGGAGACGAAGTGAGAGGCCTGGCCGCCCAGGGCCTTGAAGTCCAGGGTGAGGGTTTGGAGTGAATCCTAATTCTACACTAAGCCATTGAAGAGTTTTAGGTAAGAGAATGAGATGAACTGATGTAATCTGGAAACTGATGTAGCTGTGGGGTGGATAATGAACTTGGGCGGGGGCCCAGGGTGGACGCGGTGGCAGCACACTGGACAGGAGATGATGGTGTGACTTGACCAGGGGCAGCAGCAGGGATGTGGCAGCAGGATTCGCCGGCGGGCTGCGTGGTGGGAAAGGAGGAGGGAGAGGAATCAAAAAGGCCTCCGGGTCTGGGCCCTGAGCAGCAGGCGGTGTCCTTGCTGGGGAAGGAGCAACAGGAGGAATCTAAAGTTCTGCTTTGGTCCTGTTCTAGACTCCAGGGAGAAATGTCAAGGAGAGCACCTGGAGTTAGGCAGGACAGCGGAGTCAGGACGGGAGGTGTGAATGTCAGGACAATGGAGATAACCTCCAGGAGAGAGGGAACTTGGCGCAGGAAGGAGCCCAAGGGGTTCCTTCCCCAGCGCGCCACCCACCGCGCTTAGCGATGGAAGACCGAGGAAGAGCCGAGGGGGGCAGGGAGGAGTGGCCAGCGAGAGTGCAGGGCTAGAGAAGAAAGCATCTGCAGAAGGACAGATGGCCATCTGTGGCCATCATTGCTGGGGGGTGGACGCTGAGGAGGGCAGAGACCTGACCATGGCCTTGCCAGAGCAGCTCTGGGGAGTGGTGGGCGGAAACTGATTGGAGATGGAGAACAGTGGAGACGGAGGACAGCTGGGTCCTTCAAGAAATTTCACTCTAAAGACAAACAACAGAGAACTGGGATAGTAGCTGGAGGGGTTTGCAGCGTCAGGAGAGTATTTTACCTTTATTTTTAAAAATATTTTTTAAATTTATTTTTAGAGAGGGGAAGGGAGGGAGAAAGAGTTAAAGAAACATCAGTGTGTGATTGCCTCTCACGTGGCCCCCACTGGGGACCTGGCCTGCAACCCAGGCATGTGCCCTGACTGGGAATTGAACCGGTGACCCTTTAGTTTGCAGCCCATGCTCAATCCGCTGAGCTACACCAGCCAGGGCAGAGAATTTTATCTTTTAAAGGAGGAAGATAATATGGATGCTTGCATGCTCGTGAGAGCAGTCTGGTGGGGAAGCAGAGCTGATGTTTTAGGAAGAAAGGGTGTGTGTGTGTGACAGAGCTGCATCTTTGAGAAAAAAGGCTGGGCTAGAGCCTGCAGGGCATGGCCTGGCTGGGGATGGGCTGACAACCACAGCCATCCCTGTGATGGGAGGGACAGATGCAGGGGGTGGATGGATTGCTGAACCAATGAGTGGGAATTTACTGAGTGCCTACCGTAAGCGGGGTGCTGGGGAGACAAGGACAAAAGAAGCGGACGAGGTCCTTGCCCTCAAGAAGCTCACCTCTGGCCAGACTGCCGCAGGCCGTGCTGATTGTAGTGAAGGGAATGAATGAGTGGTAGGACCACAGCTCAGAGAGCCGGGAGGCGGCAGAGCCCAGGTCAAGTGCAAGGGAGCCCCTGGTGGGGTGCCTGTGAGATGTGGGGGCATCCTCCAGGGCCCCAGAGAGGAAGGGGCAGTGTGAGGAAGCCCTGGAGAGTGGGGGCACAAAGAAACTGTGTGGGACAGTTGGGCCGGCTGGAGGCCTCCCCAATTCTCTCCCCTGTTCTGTCCCCAGGAGGTGAGGGACACTGGAGAGAGGAAGGAGCAGGACTGTGCCCAGAAGCAGCCTCAGGAGCCCACGGCGACCACAGGTATCCAGAACCATGGGAGCAGCTGGCAGAGTTTCATGAAGTGCTTGCTAGAGGTGGAGGAGGAGGAGGCCACGCATCGAAGGGCCACCAAGGCTCGAGCCCTGCCAAACCGGAAGTCTCCCAGGACCCTGATCCCTGTGTCTACCTTGGCCTCCAGCCTGCCTCTGACACTGCCTCAGACTTCAGCCTCAGCCCCCACTGCACCCCCTTCCTGGGCCCGGCAGCCAGCCCCTGGGCCAGCCCCTGCCCCTGTGGGAGCTCCCGTCCCAGCCTCTGTACCTGGCCCCGTCCTGCCAGCACCCGCCCCGGAGGTGGGCTGGAGAAAGGCAGCACTCCTGCACCAGAGCGGCGAGAGGAACCTGAGCCACGCCAAGGCACGGTAGGAGCCACCCCAGAAAGGGTGCCCAGGACCAGAGCCTCTGTCCCCTTGTCCCTGGCCTCTCTCCCCCAGACTCTTGTCCCTGTCACTGCCCCATTTGCTCTTGTGTGTCCCACTCTCTGTTTCTCCTCACTTCTGCGTCCTCTCCACCAGCTGTGTCCCTATATCTAGGTCTCCTGACCCCTTTCTCTTTCTATCTCCCCTCAGGTCTCACTTCTTGTCTCCCTCGCCTCTGCCTTGCTCCTCCTCCCCCTGGGCCACTCAGCCTCTCCCAACCTCTCAAAGCCTCCCCCAGAGCCCTGCCCATGACCTCCTCTGCCCCCGCTTCCCCCTCGCCCTTCCCTTACTTTGGATGGCAGCCTTAGGCAGGGGCTGGCAGCTCGATACACCCCCAGCCCAGCTCTGTCCTCTGTAGGCAGGAGCTGGAGGAAGGCTGCCCCCTGCAGCTGTCTCAGAACTGGGAGGAGCTGGTCGAGGAGCACCTGACCCTGAAGCAGGAGGAAGGTGAGGGCAGGCCTGCCCAGGGAAGGCTCTCACAGGGGCAGGTGGAACCCTCAGTCCTTTGGGGTTCTTAGACCTGGGGTAGGTTCATACCATACAGCTGCCCCATGCCCCCCCAGCCCTGTGAGTGGACCCAGTGGGTTATCTGGCTAGGGGACAGTGCAGGTTAGGAGGGTGGGGGCCAGGCCTCATGATGGGTCCTCTTGTTTGGGGTCCGGTATGCTTCCTAGCTCCACAGCCACCTCACTGAGCAATCAAAGCAAGCCCGCCAAGTTGTGGAGTGTTTTTGCCTTCCCCACCGGAGCCCACTCTATCGGTCCTCTTTAGAAGCAGCCTGGGTGAGAGGCAGGGCCCATGTCCCACCCCATCCTACCCACACCTGAAAATGTAAAAGTCCTGAACACCCACCCTGGGCAAGGTGCTGTGCTCTCGGCTCTCCATCATCCCTGGGGCCGGGCCCTGGGACTCCACCTGCCTGATCGCTGTTTCCCGCGGGCTCCAGAGGTCACCTAATCGGCCCTCTGTGCACACTTCCAGCCTGGCCACACCTCGCCCTGGCCTGGAAAGAGCGGGTGTGCATCCTCCTCCGCCCTTCACTTCTCCCCAGAATCTGGGACCCTCTCGGCCACAGTGGCCCCTTCTTCTGCCTGTTCTGAGTGCACCCTCTGGCCCCTTAGGACCCCATCCTTGACGTTTACAGGCTTGCAGAGTCTGCTACCTGCCAGGCACTGAGTTAACAGAGCCGCTCCTGGAGGGTGCACTGCTATCTATGTCCATCTTCCAGATGAGAAGGTCGAGGCTCTCAGAGAAGGGCTGGGCCTTGCCCATGGCAACTGGATTAGTTTACTTGGGCCGCCCTAACAAAGTACCACACACTGGGTGGCTTAAAATGTATTTCCTCTCAGTGCTGGAGGCTAGAAGCCTACAGTCAAGGTGATGGCAGTTTTGGTTCCTCCTGGGGCCTCTCTCCTTGGCTCACAGCTGGCTGCCTTCCCTCATGTCCCCACATGGTCTGCCCTGTGTGTGGGCACATTCTGGGCGTCTCGATGCCCCCAAATGTCCTCTTCTTACAAGGACACCAATTAGAGCAGATTAAGGGCCACCCTCGTGGCCTTTAACTTAATCACCTCTAAAGACCCCCTCTTCAGTCACATTCTAAGGTACCAGGGGTTAAGGCTTTAACACAGGAATTTCGGGGGGACACACAGTTCAGCCCATGACTGTAATCCTGAGCCAGTCTCCTCACCAGGTCTGTGGATGCTAACCCGCATTTCGCTGTGGGCTGAGAAATTAGCCATGGCATGGCACTACGCATGCCATGACCAGGACACGGCTTTTGGACCAGCTGGCACTACTGCGGGGCTTTCTCAGCACCCTCCAGGTCCTCTGCTCTGGTCCAGGCAATGGAAGCTATCCTAGAAGCTATGTTCACGCAGGCAAGGGACCACAGAGCACCAAAGTCAAGGGCGCAGACTGAGAGCCAGAAAGATCTGTCTTGTGGGTGACCTAACCTCTGAGCCTCAGTGTTCCCAGGTTTACAAAAGAAACAAGCACCCCGCCCTTACAGGGTGTTTGTGAGAGCTGAATGAGAAGGTGGCTGTAAAAGGCTTAGCGCAGGGCCTGGCACGGAGAGGGCACTCCTGGTGCAGAGTGAAGGCTGCTGGGTAGCTTAGCGTTTGCTGCACCACACTGGCTGGGCCCTCGGTCTGACTTTGTGTGGAGAGTGGGGTAAGGGGAGGGAGACCACACCCCTGCACTTTCACTTTTTCGGTTCCTTCGTCCCTCCACCCAGACGTGCTAGTAGAGGACACTGGGCAAGAGGGTGGCTGGAGGGAATGAGATGAACAGTAGAAATGAGAAATGTCCCTGTAACCCCACCCCCTGCCCCAGCCTTCCACAGTTACTTTGAGATCTTCAGTGGCCATGGCGAGGTGGACGCACGCAGCCTGGAGAGCGTCCTGCTCCTCGTGGGCATCTCCCTGACACCGGCCCAGGTGGAGGAGGCCCTGATGAGTGCCGATGTCGACGGTGAGTGGGGCGGCTCCATGGCAGTAAAGTCACACAGGGCTCTGAGTGCAAATGGCCCTGCCCTTGGTTTAACGCTCTGTGGTCGCAGTCTAGAAATTCTTTTTAAAAGATTTTATTTCTTTATTTTTAGAAAGAGGGGAAGGCAGGGGAAAAAAAGAGAAACATCGATCAGGTGCCTCTCATACGCCCCCAATCTGGGACCTCACCCACAACCCAGATAAGTGCCTTGACCAGGAATCAAACCAGTGACCTTTTGGTTTTCAGGACAAGGCCCAACCCACTAAGCTATACCAGTCAGGGCTAGAAATTTTTGATAATGCTTTCTGCATTTGCATTTTGCACTGGCCCCTACCAATTATGTAGCTTGTCCTGGCCCTAAAAGTTAATACCTTCTGAGCACCCGCTCCGTGCCAGGGTCTGGGGACTCGGAGATGGCCAAGACCTACCTGCTGGCCCCAAGATGTATGTGATCCCTGAGATCCCGCCCTTCCAGCCCTCCAGGTGTGCTTCATTGGACATTCCCCTGTGACTTAGTCACTCATTTTCCCAACCGTGTGACCTTGGACAAGTCACTGAAGTTCACCAAGCCTCAGTTTCCCCACCTGTACAACAGAACTGATGGCGGTATCCATTTCACTGTGCCGCTGAAAAGATTTAATGAGATAATCCAGGCAAAGCATTTTTGAGCCAAACACCTGGTGCACAGAACGCATCCAGAAGACACTAGCTGCAAGTATCGCTCATCCACTAGATATTAAATGCCCCCTGTGCGCACAGCCGGGAGCTGAGAATGAAGAGATGCGTGAGACCCACACAGCCTGCCCTCGAGGTGCTCACACAGACACTGGCGCAGAAGAAAGTCTCCAAAGGAAGCAGCACATAAGGTGGCGTGGAGCCAGGGATGAGGAAGGAAGGCTTCCTAGGAGAAGGGGTGCCTGAGTCAGATTGTGCGAGATGAAGCAGCAGTTAGGCAAGGAGAGAAGAGAGAAACGGGCATTCCTGGTGGAAGGAGTAGCCTAGATGCGGGGAAGAGGGCACAGGCATGTGGAGCAGCGGGCCGTGGAGGGCCTGGGACCCCGAGCACTGCTCCCCGCTCCCCACACAAGTGCGGGTCTTCACGCACAAGCCAGGAGTTGACCCCAGCTCTGCTCCTACACGACCCTAACAATAAGCTTCT
Source organism: Carollia perspicillata (assembly GCA_004027735.1). NCBI lineage: Eukaryota > Metazoa > Chordata > Mammalia > Chiroptera > Phyllostomidae > Carollia > Carollia perspicillata. Next base: position 3,339 of record PVKM010031934.1, on the reverse strand, counting down.
TTCCTCTGCACTTCAGGCCTCCTCTGTGACATGGGAATAAGAGTACTGATCCCCCCTAGAGGGTGGTTTGAAGGATTGGAGAGCATTCATTCATTCATCAGGTAGTTCAGAGAACAGTGGCTAAGACCTGCCTGTCTTAGGCCTGGAGGACACAGCGCAGAATGAAACAGGCCCAGTTCCTGCCTCCCCAGAACCTCCATGGAATTCCAGATCTTCTGAGTGCATGGGTGACGTTCGGGGATGGTATGAGAGTGTTTGATGGGGGATCGACCTGGGCTGCTCTGACTTCTCTGAGGAAGGGATGGTCCAGGGGAAGGAGCCGGAGGGTGATGGAGCAAATTCTAGGGAGAGGAAGCAGCATGTGCAAAGGCCCCGAACAGGGAAGAACGTGGTCCCTGGTGGAAGAGTAGGTTAGTGCTGGAGGAACTTGGCAACAGGTGAGGCTGGAGACAGGTGACAGGAAGGTCTAGCAGGGCCCTGAAGGCCAAAGCGGAAGCCTTGTGTGTACGTAAGTATTCTCATGCAGTCACTAGCATACGGTACTAATAACAGTTACTATTTAGTAAGCACATATTATATGCATGGCCCTGTTCTGAGTACTGTGCCTCATTTTATCTCCCATGAGATAGGTATGATGGTTATCCTCACCCTATAGATGGGAAAGCTAAGGCTTAGTGGCATTCAGAGACGTACCAAGGTCACACAAATAGTAAGTGGTGGGCCTGGGATATGAACCCAGACTGCTGCCTTGAAGGACTCACATTCTGGGAGCTTCTAACCCAGGAAATTTTAATTTTTGCCTTCCACTTTTCTGCACCAAGCTTTCTGCATTGAATATGGGCTACTTTTATCACCAAACTCAGTGAGTAAATATTAACAATCATGCCTGGGTTACAATGCCTGAACCCTCTCAGGAAGGCCCCTGGCCACACCGTGTTCTTCTGGCCTCCACAGGAGATGGTCACGTGGGCTTCAAAGACTTCTTGGCCGTAATGACGGACACCAAGCGCTTCTTCTGCTCTGTGGGTGAGCAGGGATGAACCCAGGGCAGTCTGAGCTGGGGGAGGGAACAGGTGGATGAGGGTAAGGAGCACCCGGAGCTAGCAAATGGTAATGGCAGCCACCATCCCATGTCCCCAGAACAGAACGCCTCGACGGACGTGGCTCCCCCAAATCCCCACACTCTGCTCTTTGAGATCCTGTCCCTGCTGGTGGAGATGCTGGCCTTACCTGAGACAGCCTTAGAGGAGATCACCAAGTGAGTGGGGCTGGCTGTTGGACGGGGAGGGTTGGGGACACAGAAATGGCACTTTTGATAGTTAGAGGACTCTGCCTCAAGTGCAAGAAACCCAAACACGACTGACTTAAGTGCCCTGGCTGGGTGGCTCAGTTGGTTGGAGCGTTGTCCCTACACCTAAAGTTTGTGAGTTCGATCCCAGTCAAGGCACATGCTTAGGTTTTGGGTTTGATCCCTGGCTGGGGCACATCTTTCTCTCTGTCTCTCTCACGTTGATATTTCCCTTTCTCCCCTCCCCCTGCACCTAAACTCTATAAGCATATCCTCAAGTGCGGATTTTTTAAAAAAGAACGTTAGTTTCTCCTGGCACAGGGAGGGCACCTCTCGTGTGGGAATGTTTTGTCTGGCTTTCAGAAAAAGGAAGGTCAGGGTGTCCTGTTTGCATGTGCTGTTTTTCAAGTGCCTTTAACTTAAAATAATCAATACACCAAAGTAGCCTATTTTGGCGTGGCCTGTCCTGAACTCCTTTGTCCCCCCACTCCCCCGCCCTAAAACCTCCCTGGAAGTTGCACATATTAAACGCTTAGCTGGTGGCTGTGGGGAGAAATTTGAGCTAAGAGCTCTGTAAGACGGGGAGGAAAACACAGATTGGAACCAGCAGAAAAGAGCACATCCGAGCACACTGTCCCGCACTTCGTTGGACCAGCCTCTTGTTACTCCTGAGAGCCGGCTGGTTCAGGCTTGGGGCTCACGGGCAGAGGCGCTGCAGCAGGTGGGAGGGGGGCCCCGCTGCAGGAGTGAGGCCTGCATGTGGTGTGAGCAATCAAACATTTCATGAGGGCCATTTCTCTGAGACAAAAGAGAAATAGAAGTTAAAGGTCAGTACAGAGTGTAAGCTCAGTTTTGGGTCCAGAGGACAGTGGGTCAAGATGTTCACGCCTTGGGTTGCAAGCATCCTCAGGCGGTGGGGTGAGGACAGGCAGTGACCATCAGATTCATTTTCTGGCTTGCAGTTTGAATGTCTTTGGTGATGGCACTGGGTGACAGGATATGCCAGTGAACTTGAGGAACGGCCCATATGGTTGCAGGCACGAAGGTTGTGTATATGTGATCTGTCATGATTTTGCGGGGGAAATTTGTATTAATTCATTTAGCTTTAGCTTGCAGGGCAGGCTAGATTTTAGTGATGCCAAGTCTGGAGGGTGGGAGAAAAACGGGAAATGCTAATTACTGACAAAATGCACAAAATGGCAGAAGTCTGTTTACAAAGGGGACAAAAAACTCAGGGAACTGGGCACTGTTCTACAACCCACAAAGGTGTGTTAAGAGTTTTTATTGAAACATGGACTATTTTTCTCTACAATCACCCCCATTTTTATCAAAGCTGATCAGAGACTACTTTGTTTGTAAAAATAAGTCTTAAACTTGGCTTTAAACTTGGCTTGACTGTGTAAGTGTAGGAAAAAGTGATCTATCATATGGGCTCTTTCAAAAGCATCCTCCCGCACACCAAAAGGCTGTGGCTTTGAGTCAGGGACATTCCTAGGTTGCAGGTTCAGTCCCCGGTCAGGGCGCACATGGGGCCCACAACCCATCAATGTTTCTCTCTCACATGGATGTTTCTTTTTCTCTCTCTCTGTCTCCCTCTCTCTCTAAAACTAATAAACATATCCTCAGGTGAGGATTTTTTTTTAAAGGCAGTAGTAATTCAAGAACAGGCACAGTACTGCCAGCCCTCGAAATTTCTGTCGTTTAAGCTATAGTGATCCCATCTAAACTGGCTGTCCTATGTGGCAGTCACACTGCCACTGCGGGATCCCCCTTTATCTTCCTTTACCTGTCTCTCTCCCATGTTAGACCCCGAGTTCTGCACGTGTCTCTTCCTTTTCTTTTTTGGTTTATGCCCTCATTTTGGAAAAAACGTGTGTTCTTTAGTAGCTTCTTGAGAAAGGATGTGTGGGAGGTGGAATTTTTAAGTCTGTGAAAGTGTTTATTCTACCCCAGAAGTATTAAATAAATTAGCTGGGCATAGCATTCTAGGTGTCTTAGTTAAGGAATTGGCCCAATGTTCAAACAAGATAGTTTATTCCTCTTATATCGAC
>PVKM010031933.1:0-16622 GCA_004027735.1 Carollia perspicillata | reverse complement strand
CTAAACAAAACTATATAAAATCAAGTTCCCACGTAGGCTGGTTTCAACCCAGGTTTTTTTTTTTTTTTTTTAAAAAGTCTGGAATTCCAAAAATCCTAGAAAAAGCAATTTTAATCTAAAAACAATCTCAAAAATATAGCAAAAATGAACAAGCAGCAAACACAAAACCAAACAAAAGGATTTACCTGTACAATGTATAGTATCACTTAAAAAATCACTTTTCTCTCTGTTTCTCATTAAAAATGTCTCTGAGGGCTTGTGCTGCGCCTACCTGGGCACACCCAATGTCCCGCTCAGCTTCAGCGGGCGCCCCTGTCTCCCTGGCCCCTTCTCTCTGCTGTTGCCGGTGTAAATCCTGCCGTCTCCTTGGGTTTGCCAGTTCCTCCCTCTCTTGGCCCCTAGAAGAGTCACAAAACTCAAGGGTTGATGGGCTGGGCATGCCACAATTTCTGTGGGTGGATGTGAGTTGGACAATTTTGTTCCTCCCCTCCCCCAACTCTTAGAAGCTGTTTGGAGCGTTTGAAGTCCCTGTTAGGAAGCCCTGAAAGGGTGTTTTACTAAGGACTTCTAATACAGGGATTTGTCATCACTTCCTAATTAGAAAAGATCACAGGAGAGCCTACTTCGGGGATAGTGCCCGACAGCCGCTTTCTGAACTGGGCCTTTAGACTGAACAACCTCCAATCAAGGTGGGTGCAGCCACCGTTGTCTGTTGGGTCAAAGTCGGTCTGGCTGCTGGTTGACAGCCATCCGCTCCCCAGGTACGAGTGAGAAAGTGAGAAGCCAGCTCCTCCTAAGCCATTTGTTATCTACGATGGCAGGCCTCCCTTCCCCTTGCATGAGGTGACAGTAAGCATTTTTCAGCTTGGGCTCTCAGAATGTCACTAGTGTAGTATTTTTTTATTCCAGTGCTGCTTGGCTTGCTTCATTTGCTTTTATGACAGTGCCCGGGTACGATTAAATGACAATTTAATGTGTATAATAACTCATTTAAAGTTTTAGTGAGGGCCTCAATGAAGGTGATGGGGTTTGAGCACATATTTGAGCACACTGTGCAGTTTAAACCTAAGCCAGGGGCAACTTAGAATGATTTCTTATCTTGGCAGAAAACAGCTCCATTTTCTACATTCTTCCCATTTTCCTCAGCTCTTTTTTTTTTTCTTTACAAGAAGTTCGACTTCTTGATTGTACTGGAAAGAATATCGGTGACTCTGGGTTTAATCTCCACCCTGTGTACTTCAGTTTCTTTCTGGGGTTCATAAGATGTCTGGAAATCGTTGTGGTTCAGTGAAGTTCCTCTTAGCCTGAGGCCTTATGATCCAAGATGTGGGAGGGGTCCGAAGACTTGGGACAATAGACAAAGGCTCCAGACTGTTGTTCTGCTCCTGTCAGACATGAGGAGAATGTAACTTACTACCATGTCTTTGCATCATATGGGTCTTCTGAGGATGATCAGAGGACAGTGGGTGATTTTTGTTTCCACCATCCGAAGAGCAGCTGATGTTGGAGAGAGGGAGAATGGGAGGCGAGTTCTCTGTCCTCCACAGGAGAGCCCAGGGGTTTGTCCGAGGGGAGCGAGCACTACGGCTCGTCCGCAGTCCTGTCCTTCCAGGCTGACCACTATGGTTGTGGCCCAGGAGCAGAGGGCAGGGAGGAATCCTGTCCAACGCATTTTTCTAACTTTAAATGTTCACTGAAAGTGGAAGTGGACTGGACTGAATGGTGGCTTTTCTACAGGGCCATTCATTTGTTGATGGATATTCAGGTTGTTTCTATAACTTGGCTATTGTGAGTAATGCTGCAGTGAACCGGGGAGTGCAGAGAGCACTTTGAGATACTGATTTTGTTGCTTTTGGGTATATTATATATCCAGAAGTGGGATTACTGGATTATATGTTAGTCCTATTTTTAATTTTTCGAGGAACCTCCGTACTGTTTCCCATAGTGGCTGTGCCATTTTACATTTCCACCGGCAGGATACAAGGGTTCCGTTTTCTCCACATCCTCTCCAACACTTGCCTTTTCCCCCCCAGCTTTATTGAGGTATAATTGACAAATAAAATTGTATGTATTTAAAGTACCGTATGATGATGTGACGTATGGACACTTTGTGAAATGATTGCCATCATCAGGCTAATTAGCACATCTATCACCTCATGTAGTTACCTGTTTTTGTGTGTGTGGTAAGAATACTCGTGGTCTCCTCTCTTAGCACATTTCACGTACACCACACAGTATTCAGACATGGGCACTCCCATGCTGTGCGTTAGATCTCAGAGCTGGTTCGTCTTGTCACTGAAGCCTTGTGTCCTTTGAGCGGCCTCTCCCTGTCTCCCCAGCCTCCAGCCCCTGCTCGCCACCATTCTACTCTCTGTTTCTGTGAGTTTGACTTTGGTTTTACTTTTAGAGTTCAGATATAAATGAGGTTATTCAATATTTGTTTTTCATGGATAATTTCACTTACTGTAATGTTTTCTAGTCTCATCCATGTTGTTGTAAATGGGAGGATTTTCTTTTCATGACTAAATAATACTCTATATAATATTCATTATGTGTAACTATATAGATATATCTCTCACATCTTTTTTTATCCATTTATCCATTGATGGACACCTTTTGGTATACATGTCAGTTATCGTATGTCTTTGGAAAAGTGTCTATTTGGATCCATTGCCCATTTTTAAATCAGGTCATTTCTTTATTGCTTTTGAATTGTGTAAGTTCCTGATATACTGTGGGTATTAATCCCTTATCAGATACATGGTTTGCACATATTTTTCCCCATTCCATAGGTTGTCTTTTCATTTTGTTGATTTTTTTCTTTGCTATACAGGGGCTTTTTAATTTGATGTTAATTTTTACTTATTCAAGATGTGTTTTAATTCATAGGTTAGTCCTGAGAAAAACAGCTTTTCATTTTTTCCTTTCATAACTGTCTCTTGGCTGTAGACCAATTAATAACTCTAATTTAATGATTTTTAGCTTTATCAACAGTCTGTGCTTTACTGCCAATCAGAAGATTCTCTCGAAAGGTGGAGGGGGTCAGGTTTCAGTGGCTCACTTCCCTCCTCTTGGGGGGGTTCTGGCAGGAGCCCCAAGACCACGTGGCTGGCACTGAAGAGTGTTGCTGAGAGTCACTGGTGTGGGGGGGGCAGGGGCTGTGAGTGAGCAAAGACAGTGAGGCCGAGTCTCTCTTTGTTGAAGCCTTTCAGATCCAGCGGAAATGGGTGTTTTAATCACATGTTTTTTGTTTTATTTTATTTATTTATTCATTTGTTTGTTTTTCCTACATGAAGAGGCAGTTAATTTCCACAAAGCACAATAACTGTATTTTGGAATGTCAAGTCTTAAAGTCATTTTAGTTGCTTCTCAATGACCATTTTCAAAAAAGGGGCGAGGGGGGTGGTTTGAGCATTCTGAGAATAACAGGGCAGCCAGAGCATCCGAGAGAAGCCTCTTGATAGGACGGTCAGAGGAGAGCTGAAATCACCACCTCTCATTTATCCAGTGGTAATAGTGCAGAGTGAATTACAGGGTGTTTTTCAGGTGATGCATTTGTTTCTGTAGAACAAGACTAGATCTGAAAATGCATTTTGAATTAGCAATCCCATTTCTCCCTGATCGAGGAAAGGGACTTGAATACCACTTTTGTGCTCACTGGCCATCTGCGTGTGTGTGCATGAGTATGTGCGCATCCATGCCTGCTGTGGGGGCGGGGGAGGAATGGGAGAAGGCTATGCGGGAAGAATCTGAAAAATAGGCAGGAACATATATGCATTCCTAGTCACCTGGGTTTTGTTCCTGTGTGTGTTCCTTGGCGCCAAATCCCAGCAGTGGGTGCTAGGAAGGAGAAACGGGTGCACGGAGGGAGAGTGCTGAAAAAGATGGGAGATGGCAAGGGGGCCTAATATTGGACTCTGAAGGCTAAATTTCAATTCTTTAAAAATCATTCAGCTTAATTTTGCCTCCTTTCTTAGACTTAGCTGAACAGTCGATATTTAACCTAATCAAGATTATGTTCTGCACTGCTTTCAGTCCTTGCCGAGAGCTCTACTGAGTTGTTTTTACACATGGTTTTTTATTGTATTTTTCTCATTACCATTTAGTGCCTTTATACCCCTGCCCCACTGCAGTCCCCACACTGTTGTCCATGTTCATGAGTCCTTTTTCTTTTTCATTCAATCTCTCCATCCCTTAACCTCCCCCCATTAGCTGGCATCCTGCTCTCTGAGTCCATCTCTCTTTTGCTTGCTAGTTCAGTTTGTTCATTAGATTCCACATACCAGTGAAATCATATGGTATTTGTCTTTCTCTGACTGGCTTATTTCACTTAGCATGATGTTCTCCAGTTCCACCCATGCCGTTGCAAAGGGTAAACCTTTCTTCTTTTTTACGGCCAGGAAGTATTCCATTGTATAAATATCCCATAGTTGTTTTATCCACTCATCTACTGATGGACACTTGGGCTGTTTCTATATTTCGGTGATTGTAGATAATGCTGTAGTGAACATAGGGGTGCTTATGTTCTTTTGAATCAGTGTTTTGGGTTCCTTTGAATATATTCTCAGAAATAGGATCACAGGATCAAAAGGATCCATTTTTAATTTTTTGAGCTATCTCCATTCTGTTTTCCACAGTGGCTGCACCAGCCTGCATTCCCACCAACAGTGCACTCCCGTTTCCCCTTTCTCCACAACCTCACCAGTAATTACCGTTTGTTTATTTACTGGTGATAGCTATTCTGACAGATGTGAAATAATATCTCCTTGTGGTATTAATTTGCATTTCTCTGATGATTAGTGACGTTGAGCATCTTTTCATATGTCTATTGGCCATCCGTATGTCCTCTTTGGAGAGGTGTCTATTCAGGTCCTTCACCTATTTTTTAATTGGGTTGTTTGCTTTTTTTTTTATGTTTAGTTTTTTATAAATTTTAGATAGTAACCTCTTATCAGCTGTTTTGGAGAAAACATTCTCCCATTCTGTGGGTTGTCTTTTTCTGTTGTTGATATTTTCCTTTGCTCTGCAAAGCCTTTTTAGTTTGATGTAGTCCCATTTGTATATTTTTTCCTTTGTTTGCCTTGCCTAGAGAGATATAGCTGATAAAATATTGCTACAAGCTATGTCTGAGATTTTGCTGCCTGTATTTTTTTTCTCTACAGTTTTTATGGTTTCGGGTCTAACATTTAAGTCTTTAATCCATTTTGAATTTATTCTTGTGTACGGTGTAAGAAGTGGTCTAGTTTCATTTTTCTGCACGCATCTTTCCAATTTGTTAACTCAATAACTTAAATGGAATTGACAGTACATCCACAAATCTAAGACAGGAGGCTAGGGCTTGGCAGGACAGAGGAAGAGAGTTGACTTATTTCGCCTTGGGGATAGAAGGCCCTGAACTCAGGATGTTTATGATAAGAAAGGTAGAGACCACTGTTTGCCATCAACATAGAGTGGAAGACAGTTCATGAGTTTTAGCAACAGAGTAGAGATTGTTCCTGGTCGAGAAGAGCTCGCCAGTGGGAGAATGTGTCCCTTTGTGTCATTGGGGGCTTTTGAAGAGATAGTATTCCCTTCACTGCTTGCCTCTGTAGCAGCACATTGCCTGCTCACTGATGGGTGTTCAGAGGCCCAACTAGCCTTTCAGGCCCAGGAGGTCTGTCCCAGGAAACCTGGGCCAGGTTGCCTCATGCATGGAAGCGATATGAGGGGTCCAGCTAATGGCACATAAGACAAAGCTCTTTGTTTCTTATTAAGATGGTATGTACTTCAGGTGACGTGCACAGTTTTTTTTTTATTTTCCTGATAGTTCTTTTCCGAGCCTGTGATGTTTCCTGGCTAATTGGGGGTGGACACATCTGATATATTCCTTTATTCTTGATGCTCTCAATCATGGGAGGGAATAGCAAATGCTCCTTCTCTGTGATTAGCTCATGGCCACATCACTACTAATATCTCTGTGAAGAGGCAACCATAGTGGCTTATCTGGATCACAGGGTGAGACATGATAACCTGAATATGATAGCTCCTGAGCCCCCCGGGGAAACACTCTGGCCCATATAAGTATTCGATTATGGCAGTTAAAATCTCAACATCTCTCTCCAGTCTCATGTCCCTAGAAACAGGAGCTGAGGGACAGGATATCTGTACATTAGTAAGTGGCAGCAAACACGTTCCAGAGCGGAGGGATGCCAGGCTTAAATCACACTGCGTCTGTTATGCTTTAGTCTGAGCTAATCAACCCTTCTTCTGGCAAAGCAGGCTGGGTAATTGTTTTCATTTTCAGAGTGAAATGAGGAATTTACAAACCAGGCCCTAAGCTTGGCGTCTGCTCCCTAGCTTCCCTCAACACAGCCCCTGGCCGGACTGGGTAGAGTTGAGAAGATACCGTGGGAAGGGTGGCAGAGTGCTGTTCTCTTCTGTGCTTGAGGACACAGCCACCACATTTCTATAGGGGTGAGTGGGGGCTAAAATCCAGCTTGTGCTTTAAGACAGTATCGAGGAAGGGGTGCCACTTCTTTTTTAATTTGCAAAAGGACACTATCTGCTTGTCAATCTCTGCAATATCAGAGGAGTGATTTTTTTTTTCTTTTTTGCACAACGATCCCACATATGCCATGGCCCTTTGGTGTCTGGCATGCCACGAGTCCTGTTGCATGTTGCACAGTCAACACAGGGGCTGGAGGAAAATTTAATGGCAACCCACCTGGTCAAGGTATCCCGTTAGCACCAGAGCATTTGACACACCCAGACTATGAAGGAACATCATGGTGTCATGGGAGGACCTACTGGAAGCAGGACAAATGGAGGCAGAGTGGGGGACTCTCCTTTACGTCCCCCCCTTTCTTTTGTATTCAGTGTTCATGGTTGTCTAGTAAAGAGAGGGAAGCTGAGTTTCAGAGGACAGCAGAGTAAATTTCAGAGAACTGATGCACTCTTACAAAGAGGAATGCAGTGTAAAGTGTCTCCCAAATGTAACAGCAAAGTGTGGAGTTTGTCTTTGGGCTCTCTTTAAGAAATGTGCTGAAACTCAATTGCTGTGGCTACATGAAACTCATCTGATCAGCAGGCCCTCCGTTCCACAGGGACTAAAACTGTTTTGTTTTCAAAAGGGAAGACCTATCTGTGTTTTCCCTCCTTTGCTTTGTAAAATTGAATTGCAGAGAACTCATGCATAATAGAAAGAACACTAAGGGCTGTGAAATTAATGCTGGCATGAAACAGAATCTCTTAAAGGGGAAACTACTGGAGGAAGGCTTGCTTCAACCTCCCCCCATGCAGTGGTCTGGAAACTGGGACACCTTAGCATTGGAGGGTGTGTCCTGCTTTCAGAAAGGTGAGTATTTTCAAATCCTTTAGGTCATATATATATTAGTTTATGAAGATCTTCAAGGGTAGAAACTATGGTGGTTTATGACTCTAGTGAGGATCACAGTTCAAATTTTGACATTTGTCCATGGAACTACAACCTTACTCTTTGATAATGAAGATAACTAACTTTTATTTGAACACTTACTATGTGCCAGACACTGTGCTTTACACACATTTTCCCACATGATTTTGTAACTATCTAGTAAGGGAGGTAAAATTAATTATCTTTGTTTTACAGATGCTGAAAATGAAGTGCGGAAAGGTTAAGTCACACAACTATTAAGAGATGACGTTGCCTGCTAACCCAATCCTGAATGGCTCTTGGGTCTGCTCTTTTAGTCACTACATCATTCATTCATCTTTATGTCTCCTCTTAGCCCTTTGTCTGCAAAGCCCTCCTACAACTTCCTGTGATGGCTTATTGGCCTGCCTCCTTTTCTTCTCCATTCACAAGGAAACATCCTGCCCTGTGCATTCCTCAGGTTCCGGATTCTCTCTGGGTTGCATTGTAGTCATATAGAATAAGCTGGGGGAAGAGGAGGAAGTATCGTACAATGCTGTGCTTTATTGGATGAAATACTATTATGAGCTGTTTCTAACTCCAAGTCTCCATGGCATATGGGGAAGTTCTTAAGAACCATATATCACTGCATAAATACACATAGTTAAGAGTCTGAGCTTTGGAATCAGACAGATATGAGTTTCACTCATTCATTCATTTGTAGATTGTTTATTGAGCACTTACTATGTACTAAGCATTGTGTTAAATGCATGGTTTGAATTCCAGAATCACTACTTACATCTATGGACTGTGGGAGATTTATTCAACCTCTTTAATGAGAATAGTAGTTACCTCTGTGCTATTGAAATATTAGAAGCTGGTACATAGTAAGAGCTCAATAAATGGTATTATTAATGAAAGGATAAAGTGCTATTTTTGGGCCAATGCCCATTTATATTACTTTCCCTTAGGGCCCTGTTTGCCAAGGTTTTTAGCTAGTTAGTGTGCATCACTAGGGCCTAGGAAGTTAATGTGCTTTTGTCAAGGTCTTTTAGTGAGATAATGACTTAGCCCAAAGGAATACCTAATTCTGGGCACAATGGCAGACTCAAATGGAGGTCTTTTTTGTAAGGGACTTGCACATCAAACCATCAGGTATCTGCCTGCCTCTTTGCTTTAGTAACTGCCTTTACCTGACAGATAAGCAGCTTTTCTCTTGCATGATCAAAGGAAGGGGTAGTTGCTTATAAAATATGGATAAATTTATTTCAAGTAATAAAAGAATTTCCATTTGTCCTTCTATGTATTAGTAGCTCACCTCTGTTTAATGCATAGTCCACTGATGTTAGCACTTCAGGTTTTTTGGAGGCCCTCAGTAACACTACTTGGCTAATCTAATGTGATTCAGTTAACAGATTTTCTATTAGCATTCATGGACCATCTCATCCATCCATCCTTCTGTCTATGAGAAGTGTGCATATGCAATAGGCCTGAGTTATCCTTTTTTCCCAAAGTAGTTAATTCTGTTTGAAGATCAATGTGTAGAATTTGGGCTCCCATGTGTATTCTCTGAAACAGAATGGAAGCCAATCTCTCTCTTTCCAAGTTCATAAAAGAGTAAAGAATGAGACTTGAAACAATCTTGTTTTGAGAATAAGGCTTTTAAAAAACCCGTACAAAACCTAAGGGTAAGCAATAGTAACTACCTGAAGATGATTTAAGTTACTAGCATGGAATAAGAGTATTCCTTCTCTCCCCAAATCAATAGCATCCAGTGGCTTTCACCTCCCTCTGAGTTCCAGCCAGACAGAGCCAGACTGTGGTTACGGAGCCCAGTCCTATCAGGCCCCTTGCTCTCTCTGACTCCATTTGCTGCCAGCCTCCCCTGCCCACTTTGGTCCAGGCACAGCAGCTTTTCTGCAACTGCTCATCTCAGTTACACTGAGGATATTTCTGGTGCAGGTTGATCTGTAGGTCTCTGCTTGTACTTTGGTTTATCAGTGATGCCATTCCTGCTGTCCTACTCTCTCTGACCTTTCCTTGGAATCCCTTAACTCCTTTCCCTCCTTTGTTTTCCATCTTAGCACTTATGTCCCTGTCACACTCCACTTACTTTCTTGTTGAATCGTTTATTATTTCTGCCCCCACCCATGTACAATGTAAACTCCTTGAGAACAATACTTTTTCTCTGTTTTGTTCACTGCTAAATCCCCAGGGCCTGGAAAGGTGCCTGGCATGTAGTAGGCACTCAATACATGCATGTGAAATTCAAGAATGATTATGGTTGGATTCTTTAGTTTTTAGTTAAATTCTATTGTGGTGTTTAGACAGAACAACAACAGTATCTTACCGCTGTGTAGGAATTTAGAGGTTCTTGGACACTTTTCCATGTAGGGGACTAAAAAGATACTATTCAAAATAACCAGAAAGCAGTAAAAGTCTACCTGGGATTCTAAATAACTCAGAATGTGAGGGTTGTTGCAAAACCAACTAAAAGGGAAAATCTTCATGCTAAAAAAAATCTATATATAAATGAAAAACGCACTAAAGACCTGGATCAAAGGACTAAAACGGGCCCAGGTTTGCAATCTTAGCTTCCTTCCTGTTACTTTCTGACCTTTTCACCCTTTCTTTACTTCATTATATCTTATTGTTTCAGTCATTTGCTTTGAAATCTCTAAGCTGTGGCATGTTATTTGTAATGAGCTATGGAAGACACATGGGCTCCTTTGAAACTTTTATTATTGTTAAAACTAACGCAGTGAAGTTTAGCTTTCTCCTGGGGCTTCCCCATAGTCATCGCTTACTATCTATCAGTAAATATTCATAAATCTGCCATCATGGAAATGAAATAGAATGCCTCAATCAAAATTACTTTGGGGTCATAAGGAAGGCCCTGAAGAGTGAAATGGGAGGATGCATTTCATTGGCAGATTTGGAATGAAGAAAGTATTTTTTCTGTGAGTGGATGACATGCTCTGCCCTGGAGAAGAACACTAGGAACCCGAGCAGATTGTGTTCAAGCCAATACTGGCACAGCGCAGGCAGCAAGTTCTACGTACCTGACTGAGGTACCCTGGAGGGGGCTGGTGGCAACTTCTTAGGAGTGCTCATCAGAAAAAAGAGACTGTCAGCATGGACTGCATTTCAGAATACACCTTCTTAAAATTACTCAATGCCTTCCTCAGAGAGTTAGATATTTTTCTTTAGGCCAATACACATTTACCAAGTACCTCCAATGAGAGAGGCACAGGTGTACAAAACCCCATGAAGGCCCAGCCCCATCTGTAAAGAGTCGATAAACTAAGCAACTGCTGATGGCACTTGTACTGTTGTGGCAATTTTAACCACAGCAATGAATCTTTTCCCTTCTCTCTTTTATTATCATTCTGTGTGTGAATCCAGGTTCTGGGGTCAGGGACAGAAAGATTCAGTGATTTTGCTGAAATGACGAAGGTGGCATATTAGGGGCCGTTTCTAGAGAGACAGATGTCTGTTCTTTGGAATCACTTATAGGACAACTGTAATCTACAAAATTAAAAGCATCAGCAACATTAGCAGTTGTAGAACATCAAGGTCAGGAGGGGGGAAAAAAAAGCCCAAGAGGGCACTCATATCACTGATTTCAAAGGAGGTAATTCTTAGGGTTATTAGCTGTCTCAATTTACAACACTATATACTCTTGAACACCAAATGCTTATTATAAAAAAATTAAAGAAGCATTATTCTGAGATTTGAATTATATTTTAGATAATAGATTTTGGAACATGCTTTGCATTGTTACTATTGACCTGACCTTAGGACTAATAAAGGTTTCCAGTAGGCATGGAATCTCAGTTCCAATACCTGGTTTTTATGAGTATGAGAAAAACAAGGAAAAACTCCTTTGTTTTTATTTTTCTACAGTGGTGCCCAGAAGTATGCAAAATTGTTAGGTAGGTAAAGCCTGGCTTTGGAATCTATAGCCTCTACTCTCCTTGGGCTCTCTGTGTCTAAATGATCTTAACCACTCACTCTATCTTAATCTTTCCTTAGGAAGGAATAGAAGCATCCTGTTTCAAAAGAGGACTATGGGTTAGTGGGCTTACAGCAAGCCAGAGAAAAATGTCCTAAAGGCAGATTTTCAGACTCCTGCCAATATGGGTGGTGTGGGAGGTGGACGGTTGTGTCAAGAGTCCAACGTAAGGACTGGTCGCTGCAATGACTCTGCCTGGTCTCCCTAACCCTGTTCTTTACTTATTCCAAGCCAACCTACACTAAGTGCTAGGGAAAAAAAGCTTCATTAAATTTGACTTTTGTCACAACAATTCTCAAATCAAGAGTGACTTCGTACTATATGTTGTCACCATCGTAGACACATCTGTCTGGCTTCCACAGTCTTTCACTGACCCTTACATTTTCCTTCCTGTCAATGACCTTTGGCTTCTTCCATTTTTATTCCTAGCAAACACATTTTTCATGTTTCCCTGGACTTCCTTTTTTCATCCAAACAAATTATTGTCATATCTCAGACTTGCCTATTGTGATTTCTGTGCTTCAGCCCTTGACATTTCACCTCCAAAATGCCTTTTGTCGCCTGTTCTACCAGGCCCCATATCTTTGCTCAAAAAAATTTGTCTAAAAGTTCACTTCCCAGCTTAGCATATTCTGATTACATATTGGGAGAAAAAGACTCACCATTTATGTATGTATGTGTATATTTGGTTTTGAGGGAGAGACAGACAGACATTGATTTGTTATTTCATTTATTTATGCTTTCATTGGTTGCTTCTCCTATATGTCCTGGCCAGAGATCAAATCTGCAACCTTGACATATGGGGATGATGCCCTAACCAACTAAGCTTCCAGCTAGGGCTGATGCACCAGTCATTCTTAATAATTTTTTAAAGATATTTCTGAGCAAAAAATTACTTTGTCTAAATTAAAGCCTTTATGGTTTAAATCCATGTACTTTCTTTTTTCTTATTTTATTTTCTTAGAATATGACAATCTTGTCACTTTCCTCCTTTTAAGAGTTCTTCACAAATTTAAAGCTTGTTATAAAATTGCCTTTTAATCTATTCTTTCAGCTAAATATTATAATTTTTTTCACTCCTTTCTTGCTGGACATGTTTTACAAACTTTTGATTATTACCTCCAACTTTCCCTTCATATAAAATTCGAACAGAAATATAATATTTTGTTCATTCTAAAAGGTACCTTTTTCTCACATTTTAACATCAAATTTCAACATGTAACAGGATTCATCTTACAATGGTGACATTTTACAATTATTAAGGGCAGTATTTTTTTCTTGGTGATAATTAAAATGAAGCTATATCTTGAATGATTAAAAAAGGCAAGGGAAATTAGTCTAGATTAAAGAAGATTGAAGAAAAATGACAACCAAATGCAATGTGTAATTTTTTGATGAGATCTTGGATTAAAAAAAGCAAGATCAATTAAAGTTTTATTAATTGAAAATTGGCTTTATTGAAGTATAATTAACAACTAAAATTGTAATATATTTAAAGTTCATAATATGATGATTTGATATATGTATACATATGAAAAGATTCTCACCATTGAGTTAATTAATATATTCATCTCATATATTTACTTTTTTTTTTTTTTGCTGAGAACACTTAAGTTTTACTTTCTTAGGAAAGTTAATTTTATAGTGCAGTATTTTCAGCCATAATTCCACATTGTGTATTAGATCCTCAGAACTTATCATGTCATAACTGAAAGTTTATACCCTTTTATCAGTCTCTCTCTTATTGCCCCCCACCCCCAGTTCTTGGTAACTACCATTCTACTCTCTACTCTCTGTTTCTCTGTGTTCAACTTTTTTTTTAAGATTCCACATGTAAGTGATACCATGAACTCTTTATCTTTCTCCATTTGGCTTCCATCACTTAGCATAATGACTTCCTGTTTTGTCCATGTTGTTACAAATGGCAGGATCCTTCTTTTTAAAGACTGAATAACATTCCATTGTGTATACATGTACACAATGGAATATATATAATTTATATATACCAGATTTTCCTCATTCATTAATTTGTCCATGGATACTTAGGTTGTTTTGATATCTTGGCTATTGTGAATAATGCTACAATGAATATAGGAGTGCAGCTATCTCTCGGAGGTCCTGGTTTTGTTGTCTTCAGATATATATCCAGAAAGGGTATTGCTAGGTCGCATGGTGTTCTATTTTCAAGTTTTGAGGGTCCTGTTTACAGTTTCCCACAGTGGCCGCACCACTTACATTCCCACCAACAATGCAAAGACTTCCCTTTACTCCACACTCTCACCAACACTTGTTGTCTATTGTCTTGTCGATGACAGCTATTCTAATAGATAGAGATGGCATTATAGTATTGAGGCAGAATCTTTCAAGACATTTTTTTAATTTCCCTTTTTATTTCTTCTATAATTTATCGATTGTTCAGGAACATGTTGTTGAATCTTGACATATTTGTGAATTTTCCAGTTTTTTTCTTATAACCGATTACCACTTTCATAGCATTGTGGTTGGTAGAGGTGCTTAATATGATTTCAATCTTCACAAATTTATTAAGACTCATTTTGTGGCCTAACATATAATATACCCTGGGAAATATTCCATGTGCGCTGGAGAAGAATGTATATTTGGCTGCTCTAGATGCAGAGCATCCAAGAATGCTCTGTGTCTATCTGTTAGGTTAATCAGATTTAATGTATAATTTAAATCCAACAGTTCCTTATTGATTTTCTGTCTGGATGATCTGTTTATTCTTGAAAGTGGGGTGTTGAAGTCCCCTGCTATTATCCTATTGCTATCTATTTTCCCTTCAGATGTGTTAATATTTTCTTTATATATTAGTTGCTCGAACGTGTGTGTAAATAGTTACAATTGTTATACCCTCTTGATGGATTGATGCTTTGTTATATAATGACTTTCTTTGCCTCCTCTTACTGTTTTGGCTTAAAGTGTGTTTTGTCTGATAAAAGAATAGCAACTCCTTATTTTTTTGGTTTTCATTCACATGAAATACTTTTTCTATCCTTTGACTTTTATTGTATGTGTGTACTTAAAGCTAAAGTGAGTCTCTTGTAGACAGCATATAGTTTTGAAAAAAATTCATTTAGCCATTTTACATGTTTTGATTGGAGTATTTAGTCCATTTACATTTAAAGTAATTATTAATAGGTAAGCACTTACTCTTGCTATTTTGTTAATTATTTTCTGGCTGTTTTATTATTCCTTTGTTCCTTATTTTATTGCTCCCCTGCTCTCTTCCTTTGTGATTTGATGATTTTCTATAATGTATGCTTTGATTCCTTCTCTTTGTTGTTTGTGTATCTACTACAGGTTTTTGCTTCATCATTACCATGAGGTTTAGCTAAAAATATTATATTGATAATAGTCTATTTCAAGCTGATAACAACTTAAGTTCAAATGTATACAAAAGCTCTACATTAAAAAAAAAGATTTTATTTATTTATTTTTAGAGAGAGGGGAGGGAGGGAAAAAGAGAGGGAGAGAAACATCCAATGTGTGAGAAAAATATCGATTGGTTGCCTCTTGCACTCTCCCAGCTGGGAACCTGACCCACACCCCAGGCATGTGTCCTGACTGGGAATGGAGCCAACAACGTTTCGGTTTGCAGGCTGATGCTCAGTCCACTGAGCCATACCAGCCAGGGCAAAAGCTCTACATTTTTATACCCCCATTTATTTTGATATCACAGTTTATATTTTTTCATTGTCTATTTATTAACAAATTTTTGCACTTATTATTATTTTGGATACTTTTGTCTTCTAACATTTATATTAGAGTTGTAAGTGATTTACCCACTACCATTACAATATTAGAGGATTCTAAATTTGACTATATTTACTTTTAATCAATAAGTTTTTATACTGTCAAATATTTCCATGTTACCAGTTAGCATCCTTTTAGTGTAGCTTGAAGAACTCCTTTTAATGCTTTTTGTAAGGCTGTCTAGTTGTGATGAACTTCATCAGCCTTTTTTTGTCTAGGAAACTTTCTCTCCTTCAATTCTGAAGGACAATTTTGCTTGGTAGAATATTCTTGATGGGCAGTTTATATTCGCCAGCACTTTGAATATATCAACTCCTTCCCTTCTGATCTATAAGATTTCTGTTGAAAAAAATCCACTGATAGTCCAATGGGGCTTTTCTTGTATGTAACAAGTTCCTTTTCTCTTGCTGCTTTTAAGATTCTCTTTTTGTCTTTAGCTTGTCACCTTTTAATTATAATGTGTCTCAGTGAGAGTCTATTTGGATTTATCAAATTTGGTTCTTTTGGGGCTTCCTGGATCTAGATGTCTGCTTCTTTTCAGAGGTTAGAGAAAATTTCTTTGAATAAGCTTTCTGAAACTTCCTTCATTTTCTTCTACTTCTGGGAGTTCTATAATGCATATATTAAGCTATCTTTAGTCTTATTTTGTTTTTGATTCTCTGATTGGATGACTACCACTACCTTGTTTTCAAGTATGCCGATCCTTTCTTCTCTTGAATTCATTTAGTCTGCTTGTTAAATCTCTTGATTGATTTTTTTTTCATCTTAGTAATGGTATTCTTAAGCTTATGATTTCTGTTTGATTCTTTTTCATATCTTCTATCTCTTTGGTGAAATTTTCACTTTGTTTTTCTATCTCTCTCATGACCTTGTTGAGCATTTTTAGCACCATTATTTTCAACTCTCTACTGTGTAAATCACTTATTTTCATTTCATTAAAATCTGTTTTTGGAAATATTTTTTAAATTTTGGAACACATTTTCTTATTTCTTCATTTTCCCTAATCCATTGTTGGTTTCTGTGCATTAGGTGAAAGAGCTACCTTTTCCATTCTTGACAAACTGGTCTCAGGTGGGATATGAACCTCACCAAACAGGCTGGCTCAACTTCCTGGTTGCATCTCAAACCTCTGTGATCACCCAAGCTGCAATCTGTGTTTTAAGTGACTCCTAGGAGTTGAGGTTATGCCACGATCCATCATTGTCTGAAAGGTTAGAACATCAGTCAGCTTCTAGAGGCAGGTTGATTAGAAAATGGACACTTAGGCAGCAGCTGTTAAGTTCCTTCCAGGGGGAAACTGAGAGGTGGACATTTTTTCCTCTTCCTTCAGTGGTTAGCCTGGGTATGCAGCTGTGGGGTAATCCTCCTACACCCACTTAAAACTGCTTCTTTGTTTGCTGTAAGTATGTGGGACTCATGAATACAAGCCCTATTGGCTTTCAGAGCTTTATATTTGGGTCCTGT
>PVKM010031932.1:0-16626 GCA_004027735.1 Carollia perspicillata | reverse complement strand
TTTACTGATGGGCACCTAGGTTGCTTCCAACACTTGGCTATTGTAAATTGTGCTGCTATGAACATTGGGGTGCATAGGTTCTTTTGGAATGGTGTTTCAGGGTTCTTGGGATATAATCCTAGCAGTGGAATTGCTGGGTCAAAAGGCAGTTCCATTTTTAGTTTTCTTAGAAAATTCCATACTGTTTTCCATAGTGGTTATACCAGTCTGCAATCCCACCAACAGTGAACTAGGGTCCCCTTTTCTCCACAACCTCTCCAACACTTGTTGTGTCTTGCTTTGTTTATGATGGCCATTCTTACCGGTGTAAAGTGGTATCTCATTGTGGTTTTAATTTGCATTTCTCTGATGGCTAGCGATATGGAACATCTTTTCATGTGTCTCTGAATCCTCTGTATGTCCTCCCTGGAGAAATGCCTGTCCAAGTCCTTTGCCCATTTTTTAATTCAACCCACATCTTGATTGACTAGCACGTTGGTGCTTGGCCAGACCATTGGTGATGAATATTTGCAGTGAACACCCAAATGCTTGAAAGTCTGGAAACACTGTAACAGCATTCTCTAAGTTATGTTATGCAACAAACTGCCCCTCAAATCTCAGAGGCTAAAAAGAGCATGGGTTTATTTCATGTGCATATTACATTCTCATCCTGGTTTAGGTCTTAGCTCTTTGCTCTGAGACCCAGGCTGAAGGAGCAACCCCTGTCTGAGAGATTGCTGGTGTGTGTCACAGGTGAGAGAGAGGCAACACCATGGGACAGGTCTTAAAGTTTGCTCACATATCACTTCCGCTTACCTTCAATTGCCCAAGTGTGTCACAGGGCAGCAAAACTTTTGACAAACACCTTCTCAACATTCTGAGTCTCAGTTTCTTTTTCTACAAATGGAAGTAGGTGAAATATATTATGGTATATTCAAACCATGGAATATCATGTAGCCATTTAAAAAGATGAATTAATTGGCCTTAAGAAGATGAGTTGCCCTACAGAGATGCCCACGATACAGTGTTATGTGAAGAAAGTAAGTTGTAATGTTTGTAGCATGGTATTATTTTTGCATAAATTAAAAACCTATCTCTGTGTATATTTGTTTGCACTACAATATCAATAAAAACAGCTAATGTGTAATGAGTGCTTACATCATATGCCCATCACTGTGCTAAGTGCTTATTATACGCATTTGATCATTTAGTCCTTGGAAAACCCAGAGAGAGAAGAAAGTTATATACCAAATGGTCATTATTAGCTTTCTTATTTGGGGATGTGATTAGAAAAATTTTATTCACTTTTAAAAATGTATGATTTCTGTACATTTTTGCTTATCACAATAGCTAGATTAATTTATTGTGAAAGAAACCACCATGAAATCTGAGTGCTACACAGTGTTAAGTATTTTACTTCCTGCTTATCGGTCCACAGGTCAGCTGAGGTGGCGGAGTCTTCCTAGGGCCCCCCACACTCAGTCTTCATTCCCCTCCACTGCATCTTCCTCCCCTGCAATTTTCTAAGCAGTGATGATGGCTTTTCCCGGAGCCGCTGACTTTGGTGCAGTGTGGCTTATGTTCGTGTGCACGCTGAAGAAGTGGGCTGAGGGTTAAAGTCAGGTCTGCTCCGTGTGTCTCATTCTATAACAGAACCCATCCCAGAGAGGCAGAAGCTACCAGGGATGTGTTCTTCTCTTAGCAGAGGCTGTGGCAAATGGAAACTCTTGAGGCTTTTTAAGGCCAAGGCTTCAAACTGGTATGTTGTCATTGTTGCCCACATTCTATTAGAGGAAGCCAGTCACATGGCCAAGTCCCATATCAGTGAGCTGGGAAGTCATGAGGGTTGTGGAAGGGAATATTTTGTGTATAGTAATCTACTGCAGTAAGCATTCACTGCTCTCTCAGTTAACAGTAAAGTGAGGAAATGACAACATTTACCAGGGATAGTTTAAATTGTGTGCAATATATTCCAAAGTCGCATTATACATTTCTTCAAAATACCAACTCCATATCTACAATCATAATGAGCACAGTGATAGTAACATGGACATTTAATTAACCAGAGTGCCTAGGTAGGTGTTTATAGTAGCTTGGCTTATGATGCCTGTGGTGCGACATTCTAAGCATAATCTAGAGACTGTTTAATGGTTCTCTGTATACATCACTGCTACTTGTGTGGCCATCTGCAATCCAAGGAACTTAAATCATGAAATCACAGACTGTCAGACCTGGGAGGATTTTGGTGCCTGTGGTAGGCAGGTGTCTCCTGAGTTACATGATAGCTACTTTTGGCAATTAGAGTCATTCTTGATTGCGTATGTCTCCTATCACTGGAGAATGGTTATGGAAATCAAAATTTCTTCATTTCTCTGATAGAGACAGTGTGCCTCTCCCTGCTGTCACTTGCCTGAGTGATAGTGAGCTAGTGACCAAAGATGGGATGGAAACCAGGTGTCTTGAGTGGGCCTAGGGCCTTTTACTTTGTTTCTCTGTATAACACAAATTGTTTCTCAACCATATGGATCATTTGGGAATTTTCACGATTCCCAGTGGAAGTAATGGAAGGCTCTGAAACTTCCATTACTCTTTTAAAAAAATGTATGAAAACTCCTTCTTCTCCCGCTTCCTCTGTTTTAAGGGGACTCAACCACTTTTCAGACCAACTACATCTGAGTCCTGCAAAGAAACATCAAATGGCACAGGTGCAGAAATAGAGAGTTGCATATTGAAGTCCTTAAAATACTGGCCAGGAAATGGCACTTGCGTACTTCCCTTTCTATTTTTGGTAATTTGGACAGTATATGCTGATATAGTTCACAGGACTTCACTTACAAAAAGAAAATGTTTTATTAAGGAACTTATTTGTTAGGATTAAGAGTCGTGTTCGGACTTCTGGTCAAGATGGCAGCATACGTACTACCTAGGCTCACCTCTTTGCACAGCTACATCAAAATTACAACTAAATTATGGAACAGCCATCACTCAGAACCATCAGAAATTGAGTTGAATGGAAGTCTGACAACCACGGAATTGAAGAAACCACCTCCATCCAGGCTGGTGGGAGGGGTGGAGATGCAGAACAGGCTGGTCCCACATCCACATGTGGTGGATAAAATATCAGGAAAGATATCTGTGGAGGAGTCCCAGCCCCACAGCACGCCCCCCAGCCCAGAGTTCCAGTGCCAGGAATGTAAGTCCCCATAAGTTCTGGCTACAGCCACCAGTGGGGATTGAGTTCCAGGAAGAAACTTCTGGAGTCCCAAGCAGTTCCTCTTCAAGAACCCACACATAGACTTACTCAGAATCACTCCCTCTGAGCTCTGGTGCCAGGGTAGCAGCTTGAAAGGACCTGTGGCATACAGGGAGGAAGTGAAGTGTCTGGCATCAAGGTGGGAGCTAGAGGACAGCTTTCTCCCAGACAGAAAGGTGGGCAAAGGCCACTGTCCCTTTTCTAAACCTTCCCCCCAATAGAGCCAGCAGGCTGGTGCCATATCTGAGACTCCATCAGCTTAGCCAACACTGTTTGCCCTGTCCTAGAGATCCCCTGAGACTCCATCCCACCCAACTGAGGAGCTCACCCAAGCTGCTTCTCCATATGAATGGCTAGTCTTGGCTCATACATCACAACTTCCTCAATTTTCTCAAACAACCAACAGCCAGCCTCAGCAAGCTCCAAGTCCACTTACCTCTAAAGGACTTCAGGTTTCCACTAGCAGCAGCCAGCCTGGATTCACAGCTTGGCTTCACCTGGGAATCTCCTAGCCCAGCACAAATAGCAGCCATCTCAGACTGCTTTAAGGCTCAGGCAGGGTGGCCTTGGGCAGAACAGAGGTAGGGGCTGACCTTGGCCTGCGATAAGCTCTTTTAGGACAGGGCAAGTGGGCGAACAGCCCAGGAGGAGAAGGGTGAAAGGGCTTCTTGTCCAGCAGCCCCAGTACCGTATGCCTCTGTGTCGAGCACAGTCTACTGTGTTAGTGTAGTCTCTGCTCAGTAGGTTCTCCTCAGTGGAACAAATCATTAGCCTCCTGAGAGAAATCAATGTGAAATTAATCCACTTACATGCTATGTTGTTCCCTCTAGTTTCCAGTCTTAACCTCATCTTACAGTAACAGGTATCACAACACAGTATCACCTATTACAGCAAAGCAGTCCACCTATGCAGATGGCAGGCGGCGGGTGGAGCGAGGGCATTTGCAGGCTTCATGAGCAGAACAAGCAGAGACTCCTAGAGGTAGAATTCATTCAGAGCTATGAATCTCTACCTCTGTGCCTTCTTTCTTTCTCTTCCCAGTCTGACTGGTCTACCTCCCTTCCTCTCCTTGGTTGTACGGTTCCTCTTCCTCGTTAGCCTGTGAGCTCCTTGAGTGAGGGATCCGTCATATTCATTGACATGCTCTGAGGGTCCCCACGGGGCCCCTGGAGCCAAATGGTTGTATACAGTTGAACCTCCTTTTGTAGGCAGGGAAGAGCCCAGGATCCAGGGAGGGGTTACCTGGGCTCACCCGAGGACATCAGAACCACTGGACCACCTGGAGATGAGGATAAGGCACTTCCCTGGGACAGGAGCAGTGTCTCCTTCAGCTCTATCTCAGCACCTCTGTTGCTCCTAAAGGAGATGGGTTCCAACCCTACCTAACCCACAAGAGGGTCACGATGGGGCTAGTGGTGCTTTCTCTTTCTCAGCCCCCCATTCCCTCCTTCCCTCCCTCCCTCTTTCCCTGCCTGCCTGCCTTCTAACAAATATTCATTAAGCCCCTGTTTCATGCCAGGCACTAGTGCTATAAGGTCTTGGGGACAAAGTGGTGGGCAAGAAAGATGTGACATCCACCCTCACCGTGCTTCGGGATTGCTTGGAGGTTGAGCACTTAACCTCTGGAGCCAGATTACTCGGATCTGATGTCTGGCTCTGTCCTTTACTCACGTATGAAACTGGCCAAATTCTGCTCTAAATCTCCATTTCCTCATCTGTGAAATGAGACTCATAATAGAACCTATTTCAGCGGGTTGCTGTGAATGTGAAATTAATTGATATGTGAAGTACTTAGAAATACTACCTGACCCAGGAGGTGTGCAATAAATATTAGTTGTAATTACTAGTATTATGGTTGCTGTATGTAGATAATAAATAAGTTATATAAAATCGCAATATGCAATAAATGTTGCGAGTGAAAAGAATTGGGTGGGAACTATGTTTTTCCTGAGGTGTAGCTAATAGAGCACATAAATATTATCTGACAGGGAGGGGGGAGACAATCGAGCCTGCAGACCTAGAAGGTCTGTGCCCTTCTGTTTTTGAAGAAGAATAGAAGTGGGGACCTTCTCAAAGAGGAGGATCAGCAAGGGCCTATCTGAAGAGGGGCTACACTGTGAAGGATATAGACACTGATACGGAGAGGAGAGAGGTGCAGGAGCGGCATTCCAGGCAGAGAAAAGGCAGGAAAGAGCCATCACCCATGATCAGGTGGTGAGAACATTTGCCTACGGACTCTACCTTCGCTAATTTTGTTAAAAGATCCTTTGTTCCTAGATGGTCAGTTAAAGTGTCACTTTATGAGGAGCCCTCCATGGTGGCTTTTAAACACCAGAGACCAGACACTGGTATTATCCATAGCCTGAGGGTCTGAGAACCCCATAGCTTTTCAGGCTATTATTGTGACCCCCTCTACATCACTGTGTCTGCCGGCCATTGTTTTATTTATCACGGTGCACTCGAGCAAATTAATGAATGGTAACATGATGAATATGCATTTCTAGGCGCCGTGGTCTAAATTCACTCCCAGTCCCTAAGTTTTAATCAGTATATGTTATCAGCCGTGCATACTTTGGGTGACCTCGGTCACCTCATCTCATTTGCCTACTCATTCATGAAGACTCACTCAAGGAGTACCAAGTGAGCAAGAAGTAAGTATGTGCTAGCAGGACAAAGGAAGGTCACTTGGAGCCTCAGCTTCTCCACCAGTGGCGTGGGGGCTTCGGTCAGATTGCTAGTTTTCAACTGCAGTGTTGACTCCCAACCCCCATTTTATTAAACAAATTAGAGTGGACACGAGGTTATTCTTTTAATAGTTTCACCCTAACTCTCTGGTACACTGGAAAGGTTTCTCCAGTGGGAGAGAAATAGTGGAGCAACAGCTAGCTAATAACGATTTTATTATGACCCAGAATTTAATATTTCTGCTTTGTGGTACATCGTTAGGCTGTGTACACCTCACTTGCCACAAGGTCTCCACGGAAAGGGCCGAGCAGTGCCCAACAGGACGTCCCCCCGGTCTTTTAGCTCTGACACTCCCCGAGTTCCGTGGTGCTTTTCCTTTGTTTCTTTTCTTTAAACACCACTTCGCATGCATGTTTCCAAGAATCCACATAGTTCTCTCAGTCGGTCTCAGGAATTATGCTTTCGTTTTGCTTAGCGGTTTCCTTGTTGATACCTCCCTTTCGATCCACTTTACAGACCTTTTCAGAGCCTTCAATGAATCCCAATTGTGTGTGTGTGTGTGACATAACTCCCAACACTCGGTGTCTTTATCCCTGGTGCTCAGTGACTGTTGGACGGTGGGCACTGAGCGACTCTTGGACAATTTAGTGAGTTCTTAATGATTATCAAGAACCGCACCATACACATACATACTCACACACATTACAACCTTTGGATTATTTGTCTTCTTTTGTGAGAGTATAAATTCTTAAGATAGCATTTCTAGATTCAAAGTTATAGGCAGGTTTTGTGCTTTTATTACCAGCTACCAGATTGCTGTGGCACTTTTGTTTTATGTAAGTGGTAGTATTGCTGATAACAGTTGTCATTACTTAAAACATTATCTTAAATAATTAATCAAATCAAAGAGTCCTTCCCCCCAACTTCCCCGCACCCCTGGGGAATCAATATCGTTTGAGCCCCAAACTCTAGTTGTTGCCCTACAGCCACTTGGGTCAGCGTGTGTGCCCTGAACTTAGTCAGAGGAAGAGAAATGGGCTGCTCCAGCTCTAGGTCCGGACAGTGTTTGGGTCCGCTTACACGCTCCATAGTTTTTCCAGCTCAGCCCCAGCCTGCTTTGTGGTTTTCTTCAGTGGTGATGGTGATGAAGATACAGAGAACTATAGCAGCCCTGTGGGGATATTATTAACCCCATTTTACAGATAAGGAAACTAAGGCTGAGAGAGGTGACATAGCCTGCCTTTAGTCACACAGCTAGAAATTAGCAAAGACGGGATCCACCTCTGGTGCCATCTGATTCAAAGTCTGTCTCCCTCCACTCAACTACCACTCCCTGAGTGGATGTTCAGGGTCAAGGGCCTCCTGGAAGCAGCAGGTCTGTCAAGTTCTGCAGGACTGAGCTGTTTATCATTGCAGAGGACACTCATCACTGCACTAATTACATTAATTGCTGCCCACTCTGCCGCAAGGTGGGTGGCTTAACAACACCTAGCAACGTGGTAATGATGCCTAGGCCTGCCTTTCCACGTGAAAACATCTGACTGTCTTTTTCTTTTTTTTTTAAATTTACATCTTCCTGTGGTGGCCAAAGATACTAATTATAGGTTCTATTGGTTCTAAGAGTTGCTAACTAGCAACTCTTTACCTTATAGGGGAAAGGTCGAGATTTTGCCGTCCCTGAGCATCAGCTGTGTGCTTGATACTTTATTTAAGGCATCTTTTTTAATCCTCATGGGTAGCTCAGAATTAGGGATTAAATTATCCCCGTATTGTTTATACAGGAAACCAGTTACCTGCTTGGGTCATAGATAGGAAAGCATAGAATCAAGCTTAGAACTCGGGCTGCCGGAGGACACGTTTTGTCTTGGCACATTTCCCAACAACACAGTCCCTGTCAACAGGAGGTCTTTTCCTTCTTGATGTTGGAATTGACTTGCACACCAGCGGGGCCCAGTCTGTATTTCCTGAGAAGCAAGGCATTAGGAATCATGGGTGTTTGGAAGAAGCCTCTAGTTCAAAGGGTTGAATATTTGACTTTTTCGACCTTCCAACTCCCACCCCTTTTCTCAAGGAAATATTAACAGAGGGTTCCAGTTGACTTTTTAAAAAGTAATTTGAAGACTACATCTGTGTACTTCTTGGCAATGGATAGATAGATGGCTTTGGCAATTCATCATAATTGGTTAAATGACTTACCTTCCCCAGAGACCCAGATAACAGAGCCTAATTTAGGAAGTAATTGACTTTGGAATGCTTTGGAATGTTGGGTATGCGTGTACTTTATGGGTGTGTCTATATCTAGATGTGTATGTCTGTATGTCAATAAGTGTACTATGTGTGTGTGTATTCTCAGGAAGTCTTGGAGTACTGGTAGACTTGGATAACTTCGTTCCTTTCTTACCTACCTTTTACCCTTTTATTTGAAATGAAGTTTAAAAGTATATTATACTAATGTTCAAAACAACTACATTATATAGTGACACAGAGTGGTGGTTAAGATATTTGGAGCTACACCAGGGTTTGATCTTGACTCTGTCACTTATCAGCTGTTGTGACTTGGGCAAGTCACTTAACCTCTCTGGGCACCAGTTTTCTCATTTCTAAAAATAGGGATAATGACAGTTCTGACATCATGGGGTTATTGTAAGTCAGGGACGTTTTTGAGGGCAAGGAGTATGTCTGTGCACCAATCTGCACCAGCCAGAATGAGGTTTAGAAAGGTCAGGCTTTGGGCTTAGATAACCCCTCAACTCTGATTTTGGCACGCTCATGTTGGCTGTGTGACCTTGGAGAAATTACTTACTTTTCTGGGACTCAGATGCCTTGTCTATAAAATAGAGGCTCATTATTCCTGCCTCAAACCTCAAATGATTTTTCTACGATGAGGTGGGACACACGAAGACCTAGTACAGCAGTGAGCACACAGGACATATCCATTTCCTGTATTCCCATCTCAGAGTCTTGCTTTCGATAATTGAGGATGTGAGTTCTTGTTTGCTACAGAAAACATTCTCTTCTCCCACACTCCACTTTTATGTTCTCCTTCCAACTCTGTTTCTTTCTTTCCATCCTCTTTTCTTCCCTTTGTTTCTCTCTTTGGTCAGTTTCGCCCAACTGTGGCTCAACCCCTGAGTCCAGGATCGTCCGTCGGCTGAATTGTCACGGCAGCCTTCTCCCTGACCTCCCGCCCTCCATCTGGCCCCTGTTTTATTCTCCACACAGGGTGTTCTTCCATAACCTGACCAGACCTTGCTACTGCTCTGTGCCACTCACTCCAGTGGCTTCTCATCACTCTAGGAGCTGAATACGTGAATGCGGGTGACCTCTCTACGAAATGACAAGGAAGAGCCTACATAGATGATCCAGATGATTCCAGGCCTGGACGCCTCACTGAGCAGTATTTGTTTTAACCAAACCAAGGAGAGGAGTGCTGGGGAGGAGAATTCGGTGGCCATTTAGGGGCCCACTCCTTTCACACACATGCCTCCGGGACGGACACTGTTTCACCTGTAACAGTGACGTGCCTGCTTTCACGCTCGCGCTTTGTGCCACAGCGCAGTGTTGTCTAGAGTCACTGTGGCAGCTTTGCTGTGTGATTCACATTGCCTATACAGACACACGTGGATCCAGTAACGATCACTCAAGATTCAAATTTAGCACCGATTGCAACAGATTGAAAGTTGGAGGTGTGCTAGCCAATCGTTTCTGGACAATGAAAACAAAAACACGAAGTCTTCTATCTAGCACTGGATCACCCTTCTCTGCCCATCTCTCCCTCCCCTTCACCCTCCCTGCGCTGTTTCTCTCCGTCACAAAGAGCAGCAGCTCAGTGAAGGAAAATGTAACACGGAGAGCCTAGGGCTCCAAGCCCAGCACCACCACTTATTCACTGTGACATCTCAAGCAGGTTTCTCACCTCCCTGTGCCTCAGTTTCCTCTTCTCCAAAATGGGCACGCCTTTTAGGGGTATACAATTCAACCCACTACAGTGCCATCCGGAAATTCCAGATTAGGCAAAGGGACAGAGCACACACAAGTGAGACACCAGAGTTTCAAGTAAAGAGTAGAGCAAACCCTTGTGGAAGGTGGGTAGGGAGTTGATTCATTCGTTCTCTGATCCGGAAACATTTGCTGCGCCACTGCCGAACTGGGTGCCGGGAAGTAGAAATGACAAGGCCCAGTCCCTTCCTTCGGGGAGTTTACAGACTGGTAGAAGGGGACAGAGAAACAGGCATTTCCAGCTCAGTATAGTAGGGCTGTGGTGGGAGTGGGCCCTGAGACTGTGGCGTTTAGCAGGTCTTGTTACAGCCTTGACGAAGTGGTGGTCATAGAAGGCTTCCTGGAGGAAGGATTATCTTACCTGAGGCCTGACAGATGAGGGAGTAGGAGTGAGTCATGACCAAAGGAGCAGTGTTCTAGAAAGAAGGAACAGAGGAAAGAAAGCCTGGCCTTTGTGTACCCTGCACAGAGTAGGGGGCAATGAGCTGAGGGGCAGGAAAGGGGTCGGATTGCGTAGGGTGCTGAAAGCCACCCAGAGAGCGGTACAGAGCCATGAAAGGTTTTAGGGGGAGGAGAGACGTGACCAGATAGGCATATTAAAAATAAAAATTAGAAAAACTTTCAGTGAAAAGTGATTTTCCAGTAGATTTTAAAACTGTATTTAATGTGTTTTTAAAAGAAGTATAGCATATACACAGAAAAGGTTATGAATTGTAAGAACACAACTTGATCAATAAGTGACCAGCCCTGTGTGCACACCACTTAGATAGTCTTGGTGGACGGATTGTCAGAGTGGAACAGAGTTTGAGATGGGCCTGTGACTCAGAATTCCTCTTCTTTGCTCTATGGAGAAATGACCCCCATAACAGGAAGAACCTTGGATTTGGAGGAGGATGACTCAGTTTTGAGCCCCATATCTGGTATTTGCCCTGCTGTGTGATTTCAGACAAATGGCTACACATCTCTTATCCTCACTTTTACCATCTGTGGAATGGGCTAGCAGTCTGCCTCACTGAGATGATGTGCAGGTAGAATGGGTAAAGCTGGGAAAAGCTCTCTGCTATGCAAAGTAGTTGCTAATATGGTTCTCACATTCTAATCTTTCTCAGATCTGTATTTCTTCACTTTACCTTACTTTTTCTTTACCTGACAGTATTTTAGATAAATGAGGAGATGAGTATTTTTTTGTTTGTTTGTTTCCCACTCCAAAATATCTACACCAGATATAGAGTGTCACACGTATACCCTCCTTTGTCCCTGCCCTTCCTGTTCACTACTGGCCATGTCACCCACCCAGGCTCAAAGAGGCAGAGGGCAGAGGACAGGGAGTAGGGACATGGAAAGAGGTTTAAGATGAAAATAAATCTGATTCTTTTTCCTCACTTTTCACCTAGGATCTGCTGTCTCTCAGCTCTGTACTTGGCATTTAGGGTCATGGGTGGTAGATGGGGGGAGGTACAAGAGAAACATGGCATTCACACTCAGTGAGTCTGCTGGCTCATTTGTTGAGGCAAAATGAAAATGGGTCCATCCCATTTTCATTTTGACCTTAGAGCAAAGCCAGCTAAGGTCAAGGTCTTACTGATAAGAGGCAAAAAAGCCCCAAAGGAGTTGAGAAACAGAGGAGACCACTCGCTTCATTGGGTAAAACCCCATAAAGAAGGTGAGCTCAGCACTAGGCTCTCCCTCTCTCCTCCTGTTTCAGATTCTTGGCATTTCTGCAATAAATATCTTTAAGCATGTGTAGCTTATCAGACCATTCTGTTATTTACATTGTCCTATATGATCTTGGAACAATATCATAAGCTAAGTATGAATTGTAATTATCACTTTTTTAGGTGAGGAAACTGAGATTCCAGTAAGTTGCTCCAGGATGACCATTATTAAGAGAAAGAAAAAAAAAGCTCTGAACCCACATTTATCCATCTCCAAAGCTTCTCTTTTCACTCTGCTCTCCTGTTTCATTGAATGTATGTGGACGGCAGCCATATGTTTTATTGGGCTGCATAGCATTGCATGCATTTTTAGTATTTGTGTGCACATGTCAACAGGCATGTTAACGTGCCTGCTGGGTGAGTTGTAACAATTGCATTTTGAATGACTAAATGCATTTTTGCTGGTAAGGCCTGTCTTAAGGAGAACAGGAACGGAAGCATGCAGGCCCACTGTGTGGGAGGCCAGTCACACGGTGTGAGGGCTGGTCCTTGAACAAATGACTGGGAAATGTTAGTTAGCCCTGGTGGAGCTTCACTTTGCTGGGGGGCCCTGGGTTTCTCCACGACTGTTCTATTTTCAAAGTACAATTTGTTCTCCATTCTGTTTCTTTTTTAAGGAACGAACATTAGTTTGGTACCCACTATGTGCCAGCCATGGTGCTCAGGGCTTTACATTCATGACATTATTTAATTCCCACAAACCCTGCCAATGGGGCAGCATTGGTACCACTGTTGGGGCCAGGAGACAGATTCAGGAAGGTGGGGCCATTCGCTCCAGGTCACTTGGCTGGTGTGAGGCAGAGCTGGGGCTTCTGCCTGGTGCTGTTCAAATAACAGGCCAGTCTGGCATTTTAAAGTTATTGGTAGGACATTTTATTTTTCAGTAAAGTTGTAAATTATCTCTGGTGCATGAAGCAGGCTATGGTAATATCAACTTTGTCTCTGTTCTTTTAGTATTCAAAATGCTTTAAAAAAATTGAGTAGCTGAGCTGCTTTGTCCCAGAGATAGAAATAGTCACTCTAGATCAGGAGTGCACAACCTGGCTATGCTCACTCATTTGGCCTTTTTTCTTCTTTTGATTTTCCTAAGGCACCTGGCCTCCTCAGAGAGAACTCCCCTGCCATCACCACAGTGTGTGGCTGCTGAGATGGCACCAACCATGACAGGGCAGGCAGGAACTGGCCTGGACGAGCCTGTGGTCAGAGAGACCTGCTGTGCACGAAGTCCAGAGAGACCCCTGAGGTTTGAGATGGGCTCTAATAGTCTCCCAAAGACCCCTGGTCACCACTCACCCAAGGCCACAATAGAAAGTATATGTCCTCAGTGTCATTTGAGAACATTTGGCTTTTGAGACAAGTTTTTGGGCCACTGGTCCTCTTTAAGAGAAGATGACAATTTTGCATACCGGAATGGTCTTAATTTTTTGCGCTGGGCAGACAGATGGACCCAACCTTCTGGAAGCAGAATGAATGATAGAGATAAAGTCTTTGCAACCTTAGGACCTGTCTTTTCAAATCTTCTTTTAAGCTTCACAAAAGCAGGGAGCAGTGAGGAGAGAGACCGGGGGTGAAGGAGCTCTGAGGGTGGGATGTAGTGCAGAAAGCCCGAGATTCTGGCTGTGCGACCTGGGGTCCACTCAGCTTCACCTCTCTAAGCCCCAGTTTTCTCTTATGCCATTTGGCAATGGTAATGCTTTCCCTTCCCTGATCCTGGCCCAGATAGTTGCTGTGACAATGAAATGAGAATATCTTTATGCTTTTGGAGCAGGGTCCTGACACAGAGAAGGTGCTTAGGCAAAGTCCGGGGGCGTAGGTTGTACTTTAGATTCTGCCCTGAGCACTCATATCTCCTTTCTCTGAGTCTCCTTTCTGTAAAACGAGGGGATTGGAGTAGGTCTCTTCCTCTCTAGACCCTTTTGACACTAACACGCCATGATTCCTATCTCCGAGTAGAGGACTGAAAGCAACTTTTAAGAGATGAATGGAACTTTTAACGTTTAGCTATTTAGCCACTCAACAGATACCTAATAAGGGTCTGCCATGTCAGGCACAGCATGGTATGGAATGACAAATAAAAACAGATGTAGCTCCAGCCCTCATGGAACTTCTAGTCTAGTCTGGATGGTTTGGGGAAGACTTCTTCATCTCCGATAGTTTAAGAGTGCCAGGGCTCTAAGGGGAACACTGTTCGCTAGAAGAACTAACAGTAATAGATGGGCAAATTTTGTTGAACAAGTGAATCAGGGCCAGCACCTCAAGGAAGCTCTTGGGTGACCCTAGAGGTGGAGAGCAGTTTCTATGGGTAGGGAGAGGTGGTGGGAGCTCTGGCCAAGGGTGTGTGTAATTGCTAAATTGTTTGTTTGTTGAGACACTTGAGAGTGAGAGGATCTGCCCTTACCTGCCCGGTTCTCAAGGGGTGCATTTACTGGGAACCATGGTGGCTTCCTATGCCCTGTCTTTTCCCTGGAGGTGGAGCCAGTGCAGATGCTGGAACCCAAGAGAAGAGTGGCCAGAGAAAAATGCCAGTGTTAGTATGGCACTTGGGCCGAGAGGGAGACCTGGGGCCCAGTTGGGGTGTAGGGCTGCCCGACAGTCGGTCCCATAGCCATGGTCAGAGGCTGCCTAGGAGGTGGAAAGAACCTGGGCTGAGGAGCTGGAGACGAACTTGGGTGTGAAGGCTGTGGAATCTGGGGCAAATCACTTAACCTCCCTGAACCAGCTTTCTCTTCTGTTAAATAGACGTCACAATGTTGGCCTCTGTAACATGTCATGAGGTCTCAGGCACCTTCAAAGCAGTACCAGGGACTAACTATAGACTTCGTGATTGGCATTTATAGTTATTACATTATCAGGGCCCAGATACTGTTTCTGTGCAATATTGAAAGACATAGAAAACTTACAAGAGGGTTGTATTTTCTTCAATGTTAGTGAAATACTGAAACAAGACTGAGGATTTAGAGGGGTTTACCTGTAGTGTAACTCACTATCAGCTCTCTGACCTTAGATAGACATTTTCACCCTCTTTGAGACTCAGTTTTCCCCTCTGTTAAACAGGGATAACTTTTATGCTCAATCTTTTCTTATCCATTAAACAGTTATTAAACAATTATTGAATGTCTATTATGAATCACACTAGGACTAGTGCTGAGGATGCAGGAACAGAACACAGGAGCTCACTATCTATAGGAGCAGAAACTTATAGAGTGTACACAGGCCTAGCCCTGTCTGGGTAAAAAAGGAAGGTTTCCTGGAGGAGGTGACATCTAAAGCTGAGAGCTGAAGGATGAATAGTATTTAATCAAATACAAGTAGAAAAAGAAGTAAGGAGCTGGGAAGGACATTCCAGGAAGAAGGAACTGCACATGCAAAGGCCAGGATATAGGCGGGCACAGAGGATGTGATAACATGGCTAGCTAAGTATGACTTCCCACAGTGTGAACTTTGTATCAAGGCAGTGAGAGGCCACAGAAAGATTTTAAGCAAGGATGTTGGAGTAACATCACTTTTACATTTTAGGAAGACACTCAGGGTTATATGTGCATGTGTTAAGTTACATTACGGAGAGCTATTCTTTCCTCTTCCTGCTCCTCTTCCTCTTCCTCTCCCTGCCCGCATATGATGGCTCACGTAAGATGAAATAACCCACATGAACATGCCTGGTGCAGTGTCGAGCACATAGTGGGTGTCCAATTAGCACATCTCATTCCCTTTTAAAATATAGTCCTTGAAAGAGAAATCCCCTAGCATGAAGTGCAAGCTGGGGCAAAAATGCCGAGGGTGTGGCTCTTTGTGTTTTCTGGCTGCTGTTTGGGTATGGCCCACAGGATTTAGGTCAAAGGAAGTTCCCCAGACAGTTCAGTCTCAACCAGTCATCTAGGGTTTCAGGGAGGGCAGGTGAAGGTCATAAAATCTTCCTTATTTCAAGAGGTCACCCCTCCCCCCAGGTCTTCATCTTGAAACCTTAGGAGACATGGAAGAGCCTACTAATCTGTCGGAGTCAGCCTTCTCACCTGTTACGTGGACATGAAGTTACCTGTGCCGCCAACCACACAGCAGGGGGAGGAGGGGTGTCGTGAGGATTAGAAGAGTGTGAATGACAACAAAATAATACAACAGATTCCATTCGTTAATGCCTACCTTGGGCCAGGTCTTGTTCTATGAAGTAGGTATTATCATTATCCCTCTTTTGCAGATAAAGAAACCAAAGTTCAGAGACATTATGTGAATCACAAGAGGCACAGAGTATGTGGCTGTGACCGAAGCCCTGGCCTTTTAACCACTACACTATGACACCACTGCTGCTCCTGAGATCTTATTATGATGCAGGTGATCCAGAAATGCGCATGGAAAGGTGGGAGAAAAAAGAAAAGGGGCAGTATTTGAAGTCTGAGAAAGTCTTTCCTACCTTCTCCACGGGACCTGATGCTGGTGGTCTCAGTACAGGGCTCACATGTCACGCGAGGAGCCCTAAGGGTTTCCTGTGTGGCCCTAGTGATACAGGGTGCAGCCAAGAGGGGGGCCCCCAAAAAGGGATTTGGAATGGGGTCCAGAACCCAAGGTGTCCAGGGAATATTAAGATGTCCTCACCCCTTCCCCCACAGGTGTGAGTTGGGGGAAGGGGACAAATGGAGCAGGACCATTGAGAGCTGTTTTGCATAGCAACAGCTTTGCAGCTAACCTCTGGCATGGTCATTTGACATATCTATAGCCTTTAACTGGTTTCATAGATATGTTAAATAGCTGTGGCCATACTTTGAGCCAGGGAGAAGGGAGTGACTTCCACCCAAGACATAACTGGGAGGCAACTCCCCCTGGTTACGTCGGCTGCCTGAGAGCTGGAAGAAGATTGGCTCCAGGATATTGGTCCAGATCTGCCCAGACTCACGATATCAGCCCAGTAAACTTGGGATAATACAGGGATGCTGGCAGGTGTAACTGATTGTAGGAGGAGTTGGGAATGGGGCTGCAAAGGAAGACTGGCGCGGGCATTTAAAC
>PVKM010031931.1:0-16604 GCA_004027735.1 Carollia perspicillata | reverse complement strand
GGTATTCCTCTCTTTCACCTTGCCCCTACGTCTGTTCTCAAAGGGGTCCTTTTCCACCGTGTTCCAGCCACAGGCCTTTGAGCTGCTAGTTCCTCTGCTGAAATGCTCTTCCCTCAGAGCCACTACTAATCCTTTTAAATCTTTGTTCAAATGTCATCCTCTCAACGAGGACTTACCTGACCACTTCAGTTAAAACGGTAACTCACCACAATCCTCTTACCCTAGCCCATTTTTTCCATATTTATTTTTTATTGTTTTTCTTTCCACATTAGAATATAATGTGTTAAGGGTAAGGATGTTTGTTCATTGACTGATCTATCTCAGACTGAACCTGGCACACAGTAAGTACCCATAAATATTTGTTGAATGAGTAAATAAACTTTCATTAGACTTTTCTTTTCAATCAAGCTGCATCCAACATTACTGGTCTCTTCTTTAGTTTTAAAAAAAAGTCTAAAATCTAAAAACTACCTTTTACAATCCATTCTGTAATGACCCAGTTTACCATTCTACCACTAACACATTGGTCACATTCATACTTTCTCTCTTCAACATCTTTGTAGTGCCAGCATTGGTACCACTAGCCTGCAGATAACTCTATTATTACTTCTATTCAGTCCATGGAGGCGACACTCAAATCCATGCATCTTACACACAGATTTTTTTTCCCTAAAGATGCTGTGCCAAGTACTATAAAATAAGTTCAACAACCCTGCCTACCCTATCCCTATCCTGATATCTTTCTGGAAAGCAATTTGGATCTTAAGAGTCTTTTAAAGTTCATATTCTTCACCAAGATGTCCCCCCCTCCAAAAATATCAGTCACCTACAAAGGAGTTCCCATAAGACTATCAGCTGATTTCTCCAAAGAAACCTTGCAGGCAAGAAGGGGCTGAAAAGAAGTATTCCAAGTCATGAAAGGCAAGGAGCGACATCAAGATTGCTCTATCCAGCAAAGCTTTAATTTAGAATGGAAGGGCAGATATAGTGCTTCCCAGATAAGGTCAAGTTCAAGGAGTTCATCATCACCAAGTCCATATTATATGAAATGTTAAAGAGACTTATTTAAGAAAATGAAGATCAAAAATATGAACAATAAAATGACAACAAACTCACAACTATCAACATCTGAACCTAAAAAACAAAAACAAAAACAAACTAAGCAAACAACTAGAACAGGAACAGAATCACAGAAATGGAGATCCCATGGAGGGTTATTAGTGGGAAGGGGAAGGGGGAGGGAGGAATGAGGGACAAGTCACAGGGAATAAGAAGCATAATTGGTAGGTACAAAACAGACAGGGGGAGGTTAGTATCGTATAGGAAATGTAGAAGCCAAAGAACTTATATGTATGACCCATGGACACAAACTAAGGAAGGGGGTGATGCTGGTGAGTGGTGGGGTACAGGGCAGAGGAAGATAAAGGGGAGGAAAAAATGGGACAACAGTAATAGCATCAATAAAATATACTTTAAAGCGATATTTTATTCGATATATCTCCCCAGGCAAGCAAAACAAAATAATAAACAAATGGGACTACATCAAACTAAAACGTTTTTGCACAGCAAATGGGACCATCAACAAAATAAAAAGACAACCACAGAATGGGAGAACATATTCACTGATTCATCTGATAAGGGGTTAATATCCATAATCTATAAAGAACTTACAAAACTCAACACCAAAAAAACAAACAATCCAATTAAAACACGGGCAAAGGACCTGAATAGACACTTCTCCAATGAGGACATACAGATGGCCAATAGACAGACATATGAAAAGATGCTTAACATCACTAATCATCAGAGAGATGCAAATTAAAAACCACAGCAAGATACCATCTCATACCTGTCAGAATGGCTATCATCAATAAGTCAAACAAGTGCTGAAGATATGGTGAAAGGGAAACCCTTTTGCACTGTTGGTGGGAGTGAAGACTGGTACAGCCACTGTGGAAAGCAGTATGGAGATACCTCAAAAAATTAAAAAAGGTCCTGCCCTTTGACTCAGCAATCCCACTCCCAGGAATATATCTGACAAAACCCAAAACACTAATTGGAAAAAACATAAGCACCCCTGTGTTCATTGCAGTCATTTACACTCACCAAGATAATGGAAGCAGCCCAAATGCCCATCAGTAGATGAGTGGATAAAACAATTATGGGACATTTACACAATTTACACTACTTGACTGTATTAAAGAAAATTCTACCCTTTGCAACAGTTGGGATGGACCTGGAGAACATTATGCTAAGTGAAATAAGCCAGTCAGAGAAAGACACAAATACCATATAATTTTACTTATATGTGGAATCAATGAACAAACAGAACAAGCAAAATAGAGACAGACTCAGAGACAGCAGGATGACAGCTATGGATGGGGGTAGGGTGGGGGTGGAGGGATTGAGGAAAAAGGACTCATGGACATGGACAGCAGTACAGTGATTGTAGCGGAATGGGGGCTACAAAGGGGTAAAATAGTAATGGAAAAAATGCAATGAAAAGTTTGTGTTTTTTTAAAAGAATGTTTCTAGTGCATGTCCTATGTGCCTACAATATAATCCTAACAAAATATAACAGCAGGGCAGGCACATGAACCAAAGAACGGGTCAAAGTCCCTTTGAATACCTTGAAATGGAATTTTTCCTTTTCTTTTTTGGCATAAGATGTGAGACTTAACTTAAAGCTTCATTTGTATCTATGTATGTTCAAACACTCCAGCACCATTTGTTGAAAAGATCGCGATTACTGTAGTTATACAGTAAGTCTTAAAAACCAGGTAAACTAATTCCTGCCACTTTAATCTCTTCAAAATTACTGTAGTTTCTTTATCATCCATAAAAGTTTTAGAATAAGATTGCTTATATCTATAAAAAGGTTTAATAGGGATTGTTAGACATATACATACCATTTTGTGAAGAACTGACATCTTTACTATGCTGAGTCATCCAATCATGAACATAGTATGTCTCTCCATTTATTTAGACCTTTTTTTGATTTCTTTTATCAGCACTGGGTAATTTTCTTAAAGATTACTTATTTATTTATTAGACCAAGGGGGAGGGAAGGAGAAAGAGAGGGAGAGAAACATCAATGCATAGTTGCCTCTTGTGCACACCCAACTGGAGACCCGGCCCGCAACCAAGGCACGTGCCCTGACTAGGAATCAAACGAATGACCCTTTGGTTCACAGGCCAAATCCACTGAGTCACAAATCCTTTTGGTTCATGCTCAATCCACTGAGCTATACCAGCCAGGGCTTGTCAGCACTGGTTAATTTTCAGTATACAAGCCCTAGGCATGTTTTTTAGATATATACCTAAGTATTTAATTTTGTTTAGCAATTGTAAGTGCTATTGTATTTTTAATCTTGGTGCTCATATCCTTTGCTAGTGTATAGAAATGCAATTGATTTTTGTATGTTTATTTTGTATTCTGTGACCCTGCTGAACTCCGTTCGTTCTAGAATAGTTATTTGTAGGATTCCTTAGGATTTCCTGTATAGACAATTGTCATCTGCAACTAGGGACTGTTTTATTTCCCCCTTCTGATCTGCATACTGTTATTTCCTTTTCCAGCCTTACTGTGCTCGGTAGGACTTCCAGCCCTATGTTAAACAAGAGTGGTGAGAGCAGACATCCTGGCCTTGTTCCCCAAAGGTAAGAAGCATCGTGATTATGAACAATGTTAACTGTAAGATCTTTATAGATGCTCTTTATCAAGCTGACGTTCTCCTCCATTCCTATTCTTTTCTAAAAAAACTAACCATGAATGGTATTGAATTGTATCAAATGCCTTTTCTACATCAATTGATACGTTCATGTTTTTCTTCTTTAGCCTCTTAATGTGGTGAATTATTTTAAATGATTTTTGAATATAGAACTAGGCTCACATAACTGGAATAAACTTCACTTAGTCATGGTGTGTAATTTTTTATATATTGCTGAATTCTATGTGCTAATATTTTGTCAAAGATTTTTATGTCTATGTTTGTGAGGGATATTAGTCTGTAGTTTTCTCTTTTTGTACTGCCTTCATGCGGTTTTAGTGTCTTGGTGATACGAGCTTTGTAAAATGAATTGGGAAGTGGTCCCTTGTCTTCACTTTTCTAAAAGGGAGTATGTAACTGATGTTAATTTTTCTTTAATGTTTGGAAGAATTCTTCAGTGAAATCATCTGGGCATGGAGATATGTTTTTGGGGGAAGATTATTAATTAAGAATTTGGTTTCCTTATGTTACAGAGCTATTCAAATTATTTCAAATTGGGTAAGTTATGACAGTTTTGTGTTTTTCGAGGAATTGTTCCACTTTATGTAAGCTGTCTAATTAATGTACATAGTTGCTTTTAGCATTCCCTCGTTGCAGTAATTTTCAACCTTTTTCATCTCATGGCACACATAAACTAATTACTAAAATTCTGTGGCAAACCAAAAAATATATATTTTGCCAATCTGATGAAAAAACAGGTGTAATTTTGACTTATTCACACTGGACAGCTATTGTTGTGGCGGCTGTTCTAATTTTTTTTACTTGACAATCTAAGGGAAAGGGGGTCAGTGGCCCTGACTAGTCAGATATTGTGTGTTTTCAACATTCTTGCGGCGCACCAGTTGAAAATCGCTGCCTCACTGTCTTCTGATGTCTGCAGAGTCCTCAGTGGTAGTCCCTACTTCATTCCTGATGTTGGTAATTTGTGTCTTCTTGTTTTGGTAGCCTTGCTATAGTCTGTAAATTAGTTTTAGGGCCCATAACATGGTCTATCTTGGAATATTCTCTATGGGCGCCTGAGGAAAAAAAGTGTATTCTGTTAATATTGGGGTCTTGTCTGATGACTGGATCTTATTTGTTGAAGTTGTTGTTGAATTTATCTACTTGCTAATTTTCTGTCTAGTCCTGTTAACTGTTGAAAGAGGAGTAATTGTGGCTCTAATCCACAGTAATTGTGGCTCTATTTCTCCTTTCCTTTTATATTTCAGTTCTTGCTTCACATATTTTGTAGTTCGCTGTTTGGTGCACACACATTTAGGATAGTTCTGTTTTCTAGGTCAATCGACCCATTTACTGTTCTATAATGTACTTCTCCAAGTTCATTTTCTTTGTTCTGGAGTCTACTTTATTTGATATTAACATAGGCACTCCTGCTTTCTTTTGATTGATGTTTGCATAGTATATATTTTTCTGTCCTTTAACCTTCCTCTATCATC
The DNA here is from genome assembly GCA_004027735.1 of Carollia perspicillata. NCBI lineage: Eukaryota > Metazoa > Chordata > Mammalia > Chiroptera > Phyllostomidae > Carollia > Carollia perspicillata. The sequence continues at coordinate 11,398 of PVKM010031931.1, read as the reverse complement.
ATATTGAAGCGAGTTTCACATAGGTTGCATATAGTTGGGACATTTAAAATTTCTCTTCCATTTAATTGAGATATAATTGACATGTAGTACCATGTAAGTTTAAGGTGTACAGTATAATGACTAGATTTTATGCTTCAAAATGATCACAATAAATTCCACTACCTCATACATGGATAAGCTGGGGCATGTTTTTAAATCTACTTTACCACTCTCTGTCTTAAGTAGTATATTTACACCTAATGTAATTATTGAAATATTAGGGCTTAAGTTGACCATTTTATTTATTTTTGTTTCGCTTTCTCTTTGTTCTTTCTTTTCTTTTGCTCTTCTGTGAATTACTGGAACTTTTTTTTTATAATTCCACTTTGATTTCTCTAGAGTTTTTTTTTTCTTTCATTTTTCATTTTATTTTTATTTTTTGATTCCAGAGAGAGACAGAAAGGGAGAGAAAGAGTGAGAAACATCAACGTGAGAGAAACATCGGTTGGTTGCCTCCCACACGCATCCAATATTATTATTAATCTACCTTTGCCCACCCCTGGATAAGTAACTTATCACAGTCACTTTGTGCCATCATTTATCAGTTTGAGTGAAGTACAGAAACCTTACCTCTCTTTACATCCCTTTACTCTCTCCCATTTATAATTGTCTTACAGTATTTCCACAGCTGGGTTGTGGTGGATTTTCAGGTTTCCCATGTTTCTCCACTGATACAGCATGGCGGGGTGGTGGGGGGACTTGTAACTTCCAGTGAGATGAAAGTTCTGGCTCCCTACTCAGCCTCCTCTGATACTACCCTAGCAGGGGGAGGTGGGGCACCTCAGCACAGCCTGTTGGGCAGATTTGCCGGCATAAGTGGGGCTGCAGCCACAGCTTTTCCCGTGGAGTTGGGTTGTAACAGAGCTGTTACTATCTAAAAGTTTCTGTCTTACCAGGAAAAACTGCCTATTTCCTGGTCTTGTGGCAAGAGAGAGGCTTTCACTGGGCATTTTGTGTGTGTGTGTACCCACTGGCATTTCCAGATTGCTAGCTTCTTTAGCTCCGAGTCTGGGCTACATGAGAAAAAAGAAAACTGACAAAATTCACTACCATGTTGTTTTTAGGGTCTCAAGTCCCTAGCCAGTCTGCCTTCTTCTCTTGCCTTTCAGAGTCTTCCTGTGTTGGTTATATATATGCAATGCCCAGAGTTTTAGCTGTACTTATCATGAGGCATAGAGAAGTATACATATACTCCATTCCCAGAAGTCTCCAAATTAATTTTATGCAACTGCCCCCAACAATGGGACATGTTTGGTCAGTATGTGTTTTCAGGATATAGCAAAACCTATCAAGAAGTCAGAACAAATGGCAAAAAAAGTTGCTTGACTTTGTGTTCTCTACCTCTCGGATTCTCTTTCTAGTGATGAAGACACCCATTTCTCTAGAACTGTCACTAGGAAGCTTTGTAAGAGAGTACATCTTATTTAAAATCAAAATCTCCAGCATCTCTATCCCCTTCAATCTTCAGAAAAAATTCAAAAAAAATTAGCACTAGCCAAATTTTCAGAAAATTGTAAATTTCTTTGGCCTAATGTGTGTATTTTGACCTTAATAACCGTGATGCCAATTCCTTGTGGAGCCTATCAACAATTTCTCCCAATCCATTTTCAAAGGTGTTGCATCACCCCCAGCAGGAAATCTTACGGCTCAACTAAACACTCAGACTTACAAGACAACCAGAGGCAGAAAGGGTGTTTCAGTCAGGAAAACCGCCTGCCACAGAGCAGTGTCAGGTGTTCCTCTTCGGCAGGACTCCTTAAAAGGGGTGGGACAGCTCAGGTGTGGGGAGAAGGTCCACACTGGGCAGGCGTGTGGACCACCTGGGGTACAGCACTGCCTCCCAGAGGAGCCAACATTTCTAGTAGCAACTCCACAGGCATCACTTCCAGAATCTCCACAAAAGAGAGTTGTAAGAGCCACTGAATTCAGGGAAGCCAAAAGCTGTGGCTTCCCATTTGGTATTTAGAAATCTCCCTCTCCAGATCCAATTTACCAATTGAGTTATTTTTACCATAAACAATATTCCCAAGGAAAAAACACCATTTTAATTGCTTCCTGGGAAACAAGTTAGAGTTAAGAATTCTGACTGAAAGGTCAGATTCTTATCAAAGGGGAAAGGGCTTAACTCTTTACCCCTAATGTCATATCTCCTATAAAAGAAAAAGTGATAAAGTTGTGTTTTTTCCTGACTTTTTAAAATCACAATTGCCTTAGTGGAAGATCCTCTCAGAAATATGGTGTATCTGAGGGGAACAAATTGATTACCATGTGATAGCTTGGGCACCAGGCTGATGCACAACACGGTACAATATATTTTTTTCTTTACTGCCTCCCTTCTTCTGGTGTCATTTCCCTGACTCAACTCCTGTCAGAATGTGAGGAATGCTCTAGAAAATAATTCAGCCACTATCTCTGCATTCATTCTACCTTATCTAAATTGGTTTCCTGTGGTCCTTTCCTTCCTACTCTGTAACTCCACAGCCAACAACATCCTTCCTGTATACTTTCCCTATAGATAAGGGAGACAGAAATAGCTAGGAGACACAAAGGAAAGTTTTCTAAATGTAAAAATTACCTGAGATATTAGTAAACACACCTGCCAGACTACTCTTACAACATAAAAGAAACAGGAAAATCCTAGAAGCCCTCAGTATCATGAGTCTTTTCAAATTTCATGCAAAATGCAAAAGAACAAAAAACACAAATGTGAGAGAAATAAATCTTCCCTGGCAATACGGGTCAAGTGCTTACTCTACCACTGTTATTTTGAGTAAACCGTTCCTTCCCTTAAACCTTAGTTTTCATGTCTTTTGAATGGGGATAATTATAGTTCTCAGTTCCTAGGGTTCAGCTGAAGAGTGAATGAGATAATGCATGAAAGTGCTTAGCACAGTGCCTGGCCCAGAGCAAACTACTTTGCTTATTATTGTTCCTGCTGTTACAAAATACACCTCGAGTTCTCACTACCAGCTGTTGCTTTAGATTCCCAAGTTGCATGCCCCAGGCCATACCTCTAACCTCAGCTCTGCACTGAAGTCTCCATCAGCCTACTCATCAGTTCTACTCGGGTCAAATATTAAATTCATCACAGCCAAAATAAACACACCTTCCTATACTTCCATTAGGGAACGCCTCTAGAATCCCTCGTTAGCCCAAGTCAGATGCCTGGACTCTTCCTAGATTTCTCCCTCTTTACCCCTACACAATCCAATCCAGGTGTCCCATCTACCCAACTGCTTATATCCCTCTGGAGTCTTCCTCCTTGCCTTTCCAGTGTTCATTGCCTCGACCAAGTCTTCACTGCTTCCTGCCTGGGTGATTTCAGTAGCCTCCCTGGTCTCTCTGCTTCCTGCAGGTTTATAATGCAGAATGATCTTCCTATAACACTACCAGAATGATCTTTATATAATGAAAAACCCTGTTGGCTCATTTATGGATTAAAAGTCAATCCTTCGATGGTGCCTCACAGCTTTTAAACTGAAGTCTCAAAAGCAAGTACATATAGTTGATGCATGCTTCCTAACTTAATTTTTTGTCACAAATCCCCTAAACTGGTAGTCTCGAACATTTTTTATTTCATACCCTTATCAGTTCAAAACAAGCTGAACCCCAATAAATGTATATTTATTTTAATTATGTACAAGTACAAATACACTATTAAAACACACATATTGTAAAACATATTTACCAAATAAAAATCTTTACAAGGTGAGAAAAACAAGTGAATGCAAGGCAAGCGCTCATAATTTCTTCGCACATCCCAACGGCTGTACTGCATACCTTTCCCTCAACGTGCGCTACCTGTACCTTCAGTCTCAGTGTATGTATTACCTGTAGGTCTATGTCAGTTCTCTGATGTCATCATGATCTTATATATACCACAGCTCTCTCTGCCTAGAACAATCATTTGTCCATCTAGCTATATCATTCCTTCTTCCTTTTCAGATTTCTTCTTCCCCTTACCCCTGACCCAACTCTACCTGGCTACCTCCTTTGTGTTTGGTAAAACTCAAAGTTTTAAGGTCACTAACCCTGAAAGTTTTCCCCAACTCAATCACCCATCACTCCAAATTACTGGACTAAAGGACACCGATGGCAACAGCTGAAAGAGTGAATTTCAGATTACCACTTGGAAAAAGAAGCATTTGGCCTTATGAAGAACGTTAGCCAGCCAAGTGAGACTGCTCAGGATGTGGTGCATCTGCACAGGCTTTGGTCTGCCTCCATGACAGAGATGCAAATGATCGACAAGCAAGTGGACTTTCCACAACTGCTGCTCTCTCCTTTTCAAAGCAGACCCTCAATCACTTAGGTCACTTTCTGGGAAGAGCCTTTTAGGTGCCCTTATCACCTGGGGCTTGGATCCCTCCAATCTACTCAACAGAATGCGCCAAAATCCTGAATAGTTCCTCACTACCCTTATAAAATCCAACTTCCTTTGATGTGACGTTCAAACCTTTCTCCAAGATCTGGATTCAACCTATCATCCTGGCCTTCTCTACCACTGCTCCACTGCTTAGATGATCCGCATTTCAACAAAAAATGCGTAAGTCACCTCTCCAGAACATGCACGTTTTTACTTAGATGTTTCCTCCACCTAGAATGCCTTCCTACAGAATTCTGTGCCCCAGTGGTACTGGAATCCCATCCATCTTTCAAGGAATGCGCCCACTCCCACCTTCTGCTTTAGCAGTCCCTGATCTCCAGTTGAAATACAACCTTAAATTGTATCACCTTTCACAGTTTAGAGAACACCAATGCACTTTATCATCCTAGCAGCCCTCTTTATGCTGCTTTTACAAACTTGTTGGGAACCGCCCTGCCTGGTTTCAGGAGCGGTAACCCCTCAAGCCTAAGGCTGAGTGAGTGACCTTGAGACAATAAGCCACTAAGGAGACAAAGCTTATCTCCCTGGCAGGAGCACCGCTTCTGCTCCTTCATCCAGAACTGGCCCCCAATGCTTGATCAGTTAGCCAATGACGGGTAAGATTCCCCAAGGCGGGAACGACCCAAGACAGGCATGATCACGTGGAGACCCCAAGGAAGGGCTTGGGGGGCTATGGAGAAAGCGGGTGATGGACCCTCGCCCCTCGGCTTTGACAAAGCCTGAGTCCTCATTCTGTCTGAGAAGTCTCCTAATTCCTTGGCTATCTTGCCTCTTCTGCCTGACTTAAGCCTGAAACAAAGACAGAGGGCGATGCAGCCCTGTGCTAGAAAGGGCAGGCTCCCTGGGAGATCAGGCCTGAGAAAGAATATGTAAAATCCTGTGCAACCTGCTTTGCTAAGAATGCTCTTAATTAAATGATAAAGGTCCAAGCAGGAAATGAGTATGTTTCCCAAAGTTTTGTAGCCTTTTAGCTGATGGATCCTGACTCAGAATAAGCCCTAATAGTTCTTCATATACTATGTATCATTTGATCCCTATTGCCTGACAATGACTAATGAACGTTACCTGTATTCCTGTTCTAATTTAATCCAATAAAAGCCTATCTGGGCAAGGGTCAGCAGGCTCTCCCCTTGAGAGAGTGGCCAGGCCTCTCCACAGCACTCCCCCCTTGAGGGAGTAGCCATGCCGTCCCTTTTCTTCCACAGGACTCAGCAGTCCGTGCAAATTTGTCTCATATCTCATCCATAACGCTGCAGGCACTGCGAGCCCGTGACTGGGTCACAAACTCATCCCAAGTACTCTGCTAAAATCACTGCAGCCAATGACAGAACAAGGGATTCAAATGTAGGTATTCACACTAGAAATACCCTACGCACAGACCATACCACAGATGCTGCCTTCAAAAGTTTATACCTCCTGTGCTCCCGGGATGCTTTCTAATTTCAATAGGACATATGTTAGAGTTGATGTTATGTTTGGTGAAGGGAGTACATCTTGTTCATCCCTGTATCCCGAAACATTCTTTACATATAGCGGGTGATTAGCAATCAGGCTGCATTTAAGTCATTTAGATATTTTACTTTCCTTCAAGTTCCAAAATTCGTGCTGAAATCCAGAAGCCAAATAGAGGAGAGGCTGGGAGTGTGGGCTCCTCCCTGGGCAAGTTACTCAATACCTATGTGCCAGAGTCTCATTTGTAAAATGGAGATAATTATGCCTTCCTCAAAAGGTTTTTGTGAGGATAAAATTAAGTAATGTACTTAAGACAACAACCAGGGCCTGGCACACTTAATATATACCAGCTGCTGATACATAGTCCATTTTATGTCCTCCATGTCGTAGTACCTCAAAGCCCCAAAACTACTGATCTCAAAAAATAACTGCTCTAAATCACCAAGAGAAATTTAGATATGGAAAGTGTAAATTAAGAATGCAAGGATGTGTACTGAATAAACTTTTTAAAGATCTCCCTGAAATCTTTTTTTTAATAGCTCAGTACATGAAATTCCTAGATATCTGGGAAGTTAACTTGTACTGAATGACTCTATATAATGTGAAATAACTAGGTATTACAAGGTATACAGGTGAGATGAGTGTGAGAGATTACATATATATGTGTATATGTATATACATATATAAATTTATTTCTTCACCCTTAGTTTTGCAGTGACTAAGGTTTGCCAAAGCTAAGTACCAAATATTACTCAAACGCTTTAGCAATGAGAGGTGTGTGACTCTTTGTCCTGAACGCAAAGAACAAGCAGGGACCAATGTCATGCATCCCTCTTAGAGGGCTGCCTAAAGCATATTCTTCAAAGAATTAAAAAATTTCCCAGCCCATTGTATAAATACACAAAGGCATTTACTGACACTGATGAGTACACAGGAATAAACCAGCCAGCTGCTATGTCTAATCTTGACAACGCACGGATGCACCACACCTCAGTGAGTTAGTTACACTGACTCTTACTTAGTACAGACATGTTAAACAAGCTGAAGGGGTGAAAGCCTTCATTTGCAACAGGTCATTCCTCTACAGGCTCTCAGCTGCAATGAGAAGACTGATGAAGAAATTTCTGAGATTCCTGTCAGATCTAAGCTCCGTGATTGTGCCATCTCTACTGGGGGCCACCACGCACAGGGAGGGCAGAAGTGTGGCCATGTGCATACATTAAGAGCCAAGGAAAGACGAAATTCTGGGCGCGGTTAAACCCGAAGTGATCAAATTAGTTGCTGGAGCTTAAGCCTGGAGCCAGGACGGTTACGGAAAAATGATGCAGACTGGGAGAGGCCGGCACGGATAGAGACCTTCGAACCAGACTGGGAGCTCTGAAACTGCTCTTCTTATCTGCCATGGTTATTGACCCAGGGAACATGCATACTCACAGGCAAGGGATCTAACCCTGACTTAGTTGTGGCTTCCAGTTACCGTTCCCAAATTAAAAAGTTACTTCAAGGTGGGCTGCAGGCCTTGAAACAACCTCAAAACAAGGATCCTCTCACAGATTCCCCATCGGATACCATTAGCCCTCTTCCCAGCCCCCTCCGGCCCGTCCAAAGTGGGCAGAGGTGCAGCGGTGGTCGAAAGAAGTTCGAATCGAACCCCAGCCGGGCTGGCTTACCCTGGGGATCTGCTCCCTCTTTGGACCCAACTGCGCTGCGCCAGGACCCAGACTAAGGAAAAATAGGTTCTGCGCCCACCTTGGTGCTGGGGTCTGGGTCCGAGCAGCAACTGAGGGCAACCTGGTCGGTAAGGCCGCCAGACGCGGGCTGAGGTTCTGCCATGGCCGCGCTGCTGTATCGCGGATGACTGTCCTCTGGACTCGACAGGCGCCTATACTCCGCCCAAACCCTGAGTTGCCTTTACCAATGACCACATCGCGCGGGGGGCGGGCGGCCGCTGACTTCCAGCCAATAGCTGTGCGGAGAGCAAGTAGGCTCTGTGCTAATTGAGTGCTAGTGAGTCAGCGCCTCCAGGCACAGAGCTCTGTGCCCCAAGACTACAACCCCCAAGATCCTTTTCGCCTAATGGAGGCCTACTTGAGGGGAGGAAATAACAAAAACAAAGAAAGCTGCTGGCTGGAAAGCTTGATGACCAGTTTTGTTTCTGTTTAACTGTTAAAGTTCAGTAAACACCCATATCTCAAGGCTGCCACTTGATAGGAATTTGGAATCGGAGGGATATAGAATTGGGAGTTACTCTTTTTAAGGTGTAAGAATCCCAACGTCTTTCTAAGTTCAAACCAATAACTTAAAACAGGCTAAATAAAAGCAATCAACTTACTAAAAAATCTAGGTTCAAGTTTTGGTTCCACTATTTATTAGCTTGGAATAGTAACTGATCCCTCTCAGCTTCCTTGCAAGATTTTAGTGAGGCTCAAGTGAGATTTAAGTCATGGTTTCGCTACTTATGAGCTAAAAGTGTTTTACATTAATTTTGCTAAGGCACATATTTTAACTGTCTTCATTGGAAGACTTAGTCTTCACTATTGTCAACTGATGGTTGTTGGTGCCAGTTCAATGCCAACGAGAACCCCCAATTTGGGGTGCAGTGAAAAAAGAAGCTTTATTCAGAGCCAAGAACTCAATTGTGGTACTGTATGGCTGACAGCAGTGGAACAGCACTGATGCGATGCAGCCCTGGGGCCAGGACCCTGTCTGGGTCTCCACTCTGCTTGGTTCTGTACCTGCTCTGGACTCCCCAGACTTGGAAACACAGCCTACAACCTCCTTTATTCTTTTAAAAGGGAAGCTGCACTCTCTGAGCTAGAGAGGAGCTGACTTAAATAGACAGAAGTTTCTGCCTCTTTTCCCTGGTAGGTCCGTCCTCATGCAAATGAGGACACCAATTCTCAAAGTTTGATTGGTCCAAAAAGCACTGTCCTGATTGGTCAGATTGGAGCCTCTCTTATTGGTCATTGAAGAGGCTGATGGGAATATAGATTCACAACTCCAACTAAACAGAGAAAACCTCAGTCCTATTGCTTGAGGAACTCCTTCATAAGGGCTGGCTCATATGGCAGAAACACAACGCTGGTGGGCAGTTCAGTGCAGGAGGCAGGCAGCTAGTGCAAGATTCTCCCTGAAGTCCAGTTTGTGTGAGAGACCCCTGTGTAGAAATTGCTGCCAGGCTCCATTTTTTTTGTTTTGTTTTGTTTCGTGTTTTAAGATTTTATTTATTTAGTCCTGGCTGGTATGGCTCAGTGGATTGAGCACTGGCATGAGAATCAAAAGGCCGCCAGTTCCATTCTCAGGGCCCATGCCTGGGTTGCAGGCCAGATCTGCAGTTGGGAGCATTAAAGAGGCAACTGATCTCTCACATTGCTATTCCACTCCCTCTCTTTCTCCTTCCTTTCCCCTTCTCTAAAGCAAATATCTACAATCTTTTTTTAAAAAGTTGCTAAACCCAGAAATTGAGGCAATACACAAACCCAAACACTGTGTATTACCACTGAATTTTTGCATTGCAAGCCCAGACAAAAGAAATTTGCCTGAGATATTTTATTTAAAAGACATCCCAAACTAGTTGTTTTTTTTCTTCTCACTCTAACCCCTCTGGTGAACTTCCTAGAATATGTGAGAGATAAACCAGGTGAATGAATAGGAAGACTCAGTTTCTTAAAATATTGATTTGTTTACCAATTATTAATGTAAAGCAATGCCAATAGAAATCTTATGGGTTTTCTATTAACTAAGTAAACTAATTCTAGATTCTATTTTTAGAGCCCCCAAAAGGCAAGGCACATTCAAAGAATAAATAAGTAGGGGACCTACTCTTCTGGATAATGTTTAATAAAGCGGCAATAACATAGTGTGATAACAGCACTGGTATACATCAACAAATGGAAACTGTTTTAGGTGGGTGTAAGGTGGGCTCAATGATCCCCACCTCCAGGTATTCATACTCTTGTGCTGTTTGGTAGCAGCTAGGAATGAGCGGCCCGAGGGGAAATAAAGGCAGGGCTCTCACCATTACACTCTAATAAAGAACTTGACATAGGAGGCCAGAAGTGAAAGAAAGATATATTCCACCAGTTAACTCAGCAGTCCTGAGCTCAGTTCAATAAGATTGCTGGGCGTCCTGAGCATTACAAGCAAAATAGCACAGGAGGAGGGAAGAGTCCTTGAGATTGTGTTGAGAAAAGGGGATTCTGTAACCATCTTACTAAGATTGCAGCACCACAATGCAGTGATGTGGGTTGCCCTACCCTGGTGAATACCCAAGGCTCCACCCCTTACTACGTAACAGGCGTGCCAAGACAAAAAAAAAAAGTGTGTGTGTGTGTGTGTGTGTGTGTGTGTATCCCAAATGAAAGGATAGATCAAAGCTCCAGAAAAAAATAAAACTAAGCCAGGGTGTCAAACTCATTTTCACTGGGGGCCACATCAGCCTCGCAGCTGCCTTCAAAGGGCCAATGAAATTTTAGGACTGTATAAATGTAACTACTACTTAACTAGGGGCAAGGAGCTTGGTGCTGTTGCCAGATAGCAACAAGGTGCTGGGCCAGATTCCGGCCGCTGGCCTTGTGTTTGCCACCTGTGAACTAAGTGATGAAGAGATAGTCAACCTATCAGATGCACAGTTCAAAACACTAGTAATCAGGATGCTCACAGAAATGGTTGAGTATGGTCACAAAATAAAGGAAAGAGTGAAGGCTGTGAAAAACAAATTAAAGGAAAATGCACAGGGAACCAACAGTGATGGGAAGGAAATTGGGACTTAAGTCAATGATTTGCACCAGAAGGAAGAAATAAACATTCAACCAGAACAGAATGAAGAAACCAGATTAAAAAATATGAGGAGAGGCTTAGGAACCCCTGAGACAATTTTAAACATTTCAATATCCAAATCATAGGCCTTAAAGGCAAGAAGGGGCTGGGATAGAATATTCCAAGTCATGAAAGGCAAGGACCTACATCCAAGATTCTCCAGCAAAGCTATCATTCAGAATGGAAGGGCAAATAAAGTGCTTCCCAGAAAAGGTCAAGTTCAAGGAGTTCATCATCACCATGCCCTTATTATATGAAATGTTAAAGGGACTTATCTAAGAAAAAGAAGAAGATCAAGAACTATGAATGGTAAAAGGACAACAAACTCATGACTATCAACAATTGAACCTAAAAAATTAAAACCTAAGCAAACAACTAGAACAGGAATGGAATCACAGAAATGGAGATCACATGGAGGGTTATAAGTGAGGATGGGGAGAGGGGAAAATGCAGGAAAAGGTACAGGGAATAAGAAGCATAAATAGTAGGTACAAAATAGACAGGGGGAGGATAAGAATAATAGAGGATATATAGAAGCCAAGGAACTTACGTGTTCGACCCATGGACATGAACTAAGGAGGGGAATGCTGCTGGGAGGGGGGTGCAGGGCAGAGGGGAATAAAGGGGGGGAATGGAACAGCTGTAATAGCAAAATCAATAAAATATATATTTTCAAACAGTTATACAGACTTAGAATAATGA
>PVKM010031930.1:0-16620 GCA_004027735.1 Carollia perspicillata | reverse complement strand
AGTGCATGTATATATTCATGTGTTTATATGTCCAAAGTAATATACATTCCCTATGTGTGTTCCTCTAATAGGAATAAGGTGTGATAGGATAGGTTAAGCAGGACATAACTGCATGGAAACAAAAACTAATTTATCATCTCTCATCTGTTCCTTTAAATCACACCTCAAAATCAGACAGGCAATGTTAAAAATCCAGCTTTTCATAAAAAAATGTTGCCTTCATACATATCTAATTCCTACTTCCTACACAAATATATATTCAGAGGAAAATGAGATTTTGAGAATTACATATGGATGGAGGTAACACCATATATGTATGGGGTGTGTGTGTACATACACAGAGAGAGACAGAGACAGAGAGAAAACTACATTTCCACAATACTGCTCTGTTCTATAGATTTTGTGTGAGATTTTTAATGTGTTATTCTCTACTAGAAACCCTAATATAGTCAAAAAATCTTAACACTCTGCAAGCTCTATTGTTGGCTAGTCTAATTTTGTCTGATAAATAATGAAAATAAGAAGCAAATTTACCAAGGTCAAACCACTATTTTATGACAATCTAATAACTAAGATTTGATGTGTAAGAAATCTATGATATGCTATAATGAAGAATGAAATGGAGTGAAAAAAAGCAATGTAAGAAAATTGCTTTGAAACATTTACATGAGGGAATCCTAATTTTAGCAGTCCTTAGGCGTGATAAACAGCCAAGAAATATAACATGGTTCTTTTACCTCATGTGTAGATGGAGTTCATGTCTGGTTTCCTAGGTGTCATGAACTAAAGTATCCAAGACTCATTCCCCAACCCTACCCCCACGCCCACCCCAGTCAGCCCTGTAACCACACAAATGCTTGACACGCTGCCAGAAATCCATATCTTGCAGAAGCAATTAGTTATTTTCAAGTATTTATTCATTTTATGTTTCCATAACTAAATCTATTTATTTATAATAAATATTCTGCCTTCATTTGACCATTAGTAGGTAGAGATGTATTTGTAAACTTAAGATGTCCTTAAAATTCATGAAAGTTAAATCTTGTAGAGGTCTAGCACTTACAGTTAGAAGTAGGAAACCAAATAGTACATCAATCATTGTAAAAATTGGGCAATTATTGCTACACTACAGAATGTTACTGCATGTGTTGTTTAAACAAAATCACAAAATGTTCAAGAATCTCAGAAGTTTTTTTTTTAATCTTGAAAAGCTAGTTGGACAAACTGTTATGATTATCTTAATACATAAATAGAGAGAGAGATGCAAGAACAGCATAATTTTTCATGTTCCCATGTAGGAATATTTATATAAACTATATACTACACAAGCCCTTACGTATAAAATATATATAAAAATATGTGTGTTCACATCAAGCAAGGAAATGGATGTACAAAAATAGCTATATGAGAATTTGCTGATTAAAACAATAATATAGAAACCATTTAATAAAACTCAAATGAGATTTATTCTACTGCAGCCAGTATTCTCCTGCCAAATACTTGAGATTCTTATATCTCAAAAGCTTAATGGCGGAACCTTTAGAGATTCAATATGCCATGTCCAGAGATGTGAGCCAGACACACTTGATTAGTTTAACAGTAGAGTGTGCATTTCTGTGAAGCAATTTAGCAGGCTACAGCTCCTGTGTGCAAAATGTCAGGATTCCTAAGTTAGATGTGGAGTCAGTGTCTTGAGATCAATTAACTTAAAATTTATTAAGACAAGAAGAAATCTATTATTAGGCATATTTTGAAACACACAAAAAAGTGCTCAATGGAGATGACAACGTGCTCAATTCAATAGGCACTTTCACAGAGACTGTCGAATGTCTCTAAAACGTTTGATGCTTCATCGTTCCTGAGGTGCATTCGCCAGCTTTGGCTTCACTTCTTTTACTGCATGTGACAATCCAGTACTTATGTTCTGATTGCCTTGAAGTTTAATGTACTTCTATTTTGAGGCATTTACTGAATCATATTAAGAACTATGGTGCTTGGGTTCTAGAGGCAGCATCATTTTTCTTCATTCCATTAAAAAGGCCTCTCATCTTCTTCGTGTATATTTTCCCTAGCTAGAAAAGAAAATATTGCTGTCACTTTCAGTGGGGCTTGCCTTTCATCTCACAGTGGCGTTTCAGGTCTCTAAGTGGTACCCAATTTATTTGTATTCCAATGCCTCTTCAGCGAAGCGTGCCTCTCTGTCAGCTGAATGCAAGCTTCAGGTGCTCAGTGCTCAGATGCCATGCCATGAACAAATTGACACTAGCAACTACAGCCAGCCTTTTCACAGGTAGTGTCCACCTACCTGCCGGGGCACCGTTCTCCAAATTATTCAGCAGCACTATCTATTATATTTTTTAATCTGACATTTCTTTCCTTGAATTTCTCAAATGATGATACTTTGTTGTCAACTCCCTTTCATCATCTTGAAGGTTAATGTTAGCATAATTTTAATTTGTTTCTCAGAAAAGAGTTTTCATTTAACATGAGATATTCAATTGTTTCAAATTCTTTTCATTTATTATTAAAAATCAAACTTTGATTAGTCCCTATAATTTATAATTTTATAAAGGTCAAAATCAGAGGGATATCCCAAAATTGCAACAGACATAGCATAACATAGCATAATATAACAATATAGTTTTCCTCTCCTATTTTTATTTTTCCCTTTTTTACTCATTCACTTCTGAAAAATTCACTAATTATAGAATATTATGTGATTGGTATATTATGTTTTAATGTGTTCCTTCTAGTTTATGGTAGATTAACAACATAAATAGCCCCAAGTTTCCATTCTTTCTCTCCAACATGTCTTTGTAGTTCCTCCCATCATGACCCAGAATCTGCTTCAGTAACCCCTCAGCTCTGGGCTGGCTTTGTCCAATAGAATGCAAGGAAAGTGACAGAGAGCCAGTTCCAAGTCAAGGCTATACATACTTGTGCACCTCCACCCTTTAGGGGGTCCCCTGCTCCCTCCATGAGATCAAGCTCAGGCCAGTCCTCTGAAGGATGAGATATAACTTGAAATAGAACCAGATTATTCAGTAGAATCACCTACATCAACATGTTCACAGCCAAGCCCAGGTAACAGAAAACATGAGTAAGCCCTACTAAAATCACCCGGGCCTAGTCTAAGCAACCCATAGACTTGGGATAAACAAATATTGATATTTGTAGCTAAATAGAATAAAAAATGAAATGCTTTCTCACATTTGGCTAAGCCACAACAAAAACACAAGCCAAGAAGAAAGCATGAATTTTAAAAAATCCTTTTGAAAAATAAAGCTATGTCCAAAAAGACATTTCATTTTCTAAGTCAGTATCGTGCATTCAAGGCACCACTGAGGAGTTATAAAATGTAACATGGAGAAACCAATATCCCAGGTGAGTTTTAAAGAGGAAAGACATTTGTAAGACAGAGGAGAAACAAAGTCTCCATGACAGAGTGACTTATATGAGCAAAGATGAATTAGTGAATGTAGCTGGAATAAAGCTGTATGTAAAGGCTGATTGATGATGAGCCTGAAAACTAGATTGAGACGAAATCATAAAAAGCTTTCTCAAGCTAGTTAAGGAATTTAAATCTAATCCCATGGGCATTAATGGAGACCTAAGAGAATTTTTTCTTAGATAAAGAATGACAATAATTTGAGACAGAAGGGATATAAATGAGTGTGCGATTGGAAGCAAGGAAACCAGATAAGGTGGCTTACCCAAAGGAAAAACAATGAGAGCCTCAAAGGCAGCATCAGAAAGGATTTTTTTTAAAAAGACCTAAATTCAATAATTTTTCAAAGATAAAAATTAATAACTTTTCAGAGTTAGAATTGGTTAAAATAAGAAAAAGCGGTGGAAAAGGGAAAGCACAAAAGCTTAACATTTCCCCCAGATCTCCAAATAAGGTGAATTATAACGCTTTCATTCAAATGGAAGCTGTTAGAATAGAAAACTTGCTGCAAGAGGTTAAATAATACTTTTTATTTTAACCTATTAATTTTGACATAGCTTCAGGACATACAGGTTAACGTGGCAATTAAAAACACAAAATAAAACTAAAGATTATAAATCACAGTTGTCTGCCTCAGCATTCTGATGGCAATTCAAGGCATGAAAGCCTGAGGATACCCAGGGATAGTGCCAGAGTAAGAAAAGGAGAGATTCGAAGACTTTAACTCTAGGAAATACAAAAGTCTAAAGGACAAGCAAAGAAGAAGAAGCTACCAAAGGATTCTTAAAAGCATCTTTTAGATGTGGCTAAAAATTGGGTTTTAAAAAAAATCCTGGAAAATAATGATGCAAATCCATCAAAGAGAGGCTAGCCAACACTGTCAATGGCAAAGGAGTAAGACAAGGTTCGGAACAGCAGCTCCATTGGCAATTAAGAGATGTCTGCAGGAAGAACTGCTTCACCAGGCACTAATTCTCTGCTTAAGAGTAATTAATAGATGAAAATTAAACAATGTTATTTACTTTAATTTTTTTATTTATTTTTAGAGAAGAAAGGGGAGGGAGAGAGGGAGAGAAATATCAGTGTGAGGTTGCCTCTCATGCATCCCCTCCTGGTGACCTGACCTGCAACCCGGGCATATGTCTTATATAGAATCAAACCAGTGTCCCTTTGGTTTTCAGGCCAGCACTCAATCCATTGAGTCACACCAGCCAGGGTGGAAATTAAAGAAATTTGAAAAGCAAGCCTAGGCTACATTGTAACAAATTTTGGTAAAGACTTAAAGAAGGAAAGGAGGGTTTGAAAGAAAGTTGAGGAAAGGATGAGGATATTTGGGCTTCTTTGTAGGCTGAAAAGTGATCCCTGGAGAAGAAGACTCAGCAGGGTTTCGAAGAGCTAGGAAGAAATTGTTTCTAGGATGCAGGTGAAACAGCTGCCTTGGAAGACAACAGAGGGCACCTCTCTGCCTATGGGTCATAGGAGAGAATGGACATCACAATAGGAGTGTTTAGAAGCAGGGATGCAAAGGCTTGGGATATCCTACCTGATGCTCTTGGTGTTCCCTGTGAAGAAAGAATTTCATTGAGCATGACGACATTGAAAGTATTGTAGGATTCAGAAATAAGGTCTGGGTGCAGATATGATGGAAATTCACATGGGAGTTGAAAAGAGAAAAGAAAAATGATTCCAAATAGGTCTGAAAGCTCAGAAGAGGATAAAAAACCTTAAGTTTGTGATCATAAAGATGTGCATTGATCTGTGCAAAGTCCAGGGGTAGCAGTGGAAGAGGGAGACGGTTCAATGAATTTGAGTGAGAACAACCACCTAAAAAACGAGCCTGGGCAAAGGCACTGAAAGTCATGATGACACTGTTCTGAAGGCAGACTATAGTCATGATGGGAGCCAGCAGTGAAGCAAGAGGACAGCTACTATTTATAGGGAAGATGGAAAAATGCAAGGTAAATTCTCTCCAACTCAATTCTGCTATGATGCAAACTAACTTTATTGTGGCTTTTTCAGATAGGAAAAATTAGATTTCACTGACTTATGTCTGTTCTACTTAAACAGTGAATACAGTTTTTCTTGTCTGAATATTTTATTACTGTAACTCTTGTAGTGAGCATCCTCTAAGTCATAACTAACACAAAACATGATCTCTTCTCCTAGGCAGGCACTATTTTATTTACCTTTCCCAAGTTAAACTAAATGTCAAGCACACTTCAACAAAATGAATCTATAATTCTGAATAGACACAAATGCTTATTTTATTAATGCCAACTCTAACTCCAAACTCGAATCATATGGGATTGACACTGTGTACTTATTTCAGATAAATTAATTTTGTTTTTTAATATCAAATACATACAGAGAGTAACGAAAGCATTTGTTGCCCTTCTCTGTTGGATCCGTATACAGGGACTTAAAAGATAATAATTAAAATGACTTTGCTCAATTCAGATTACATAAAAATATGATGGTAGAGAGACAGATGGGAAATAGATGGATAAACAGATGGCCGTATTACTTTAGAAAAATAAAGTAAAAACTTGCTTGCCATTCTAATTGACAGTAAATATCATGCTTTAAATTTGCACCTTGGATCAAAGATAACAGTATAGTAAATGACAGTATTGTAACATGTAGTCCCAAAAAGACAGAGCCTATTTCAAGATTTTTACTTAAGATCTTGCATGATTTGAAAAACTGTTGATATAAGTAACTTCTATGTTTATTGCAGGAAACTGATAAAATGTTGTGATTACTATATTTATAAACCAAAGACATCTAGTAATTATTTCATGTGCACCACTTAAGATTGAGGCTCAGGGGGATACTGTTTTTAAAGAGACTGAATTAATCGGGGAGAACTGAATAGCAGGGTGCAAGTATGAACTCACTCTTAGGGACTTATCAAAGGGACATACCAAAAATATGTCCAAGTAGAGGGAGAAACATTAAAGGTAACTCCAAAGAAAATTTGGGTTATTCTCAGGTTTGGTTAGCCTCAGAGAAGAGCTAAGGCAAAGACACAGTAAAGTCAAGGCCATGAAACACATACGTGCTGGATTATTTCAAGCTCAGAAGAAGAGACTGAAATGCTTCCTCCTGAAATCATGGAGACTGGTTCAGAAACTGGAAAAGACCAAGATGCAGATAATGAGTAGGCACTATAACCAGAGAAAAGCCTGAGGCAACAGAAATGACTCTGATTTGTATTTTTTAAAAAATGTACATAAAGATATTAATCCTTACTTGACTTTACAATGAATCTGTACATTGGTTTCAAAACATAATTCAACAGAGCATAAGAGACCAACCACAGATAACACTATAATTAATATTAGCTTCTGTGCTCTATTATTGGGTAATTAAGCTCTTTAATAAAGCCTTGGCAATGACTAGTAAAAAGTCACAGTTTGGTCACATATAGCTATACCAAGCTTATATTTTATAACCATATAGGCAGGATCAGAGACGGAGAAATGACACTGATCTTTTCAAGAAAAATACTGTATCTTATATTATTTGTGGTCTTGTCAGCATCATAATGTCTGAACATAGTAAAGGAACAAATAAATGAGCAATACAGCATGCTAATACTTATATTTTCACTTAAGTATGATTTTGTTTCACATTAATAATAAAAATTAGTTCAACTATGTTTATGAGGTATGACAGAACATACCTGAGAAGTCCACTATAGCCTATGAGACTATAATAGAAAAAAAAAACACTTTAGTTCAAAGAAATTAAATATAAGTATCAAAAAAATAAATAAATGAATAGTAATTAAAAGCTAGGTTCTGGAATCAGAAAGACCTGGATTTGAATCCTTGTACCCAAATGACTGACCTGTATTGTCAGGTCTGTGATTACATTTAACTATTTTTATTTACAAGCTGATAAGTTACACTGAAATGGTTTCATAGATACCAATAGGAGACATCAGATTCCTGGGTCAGAGACAGGGGTCTTTATTACACACAGCACAAGGTGGAGCTTAAGTGTCAGGGTATTTATATCGGGCATTCTTGCCCCTAAACCCCACAGGGGCAACATGAGAAACCCAAATTAATGCTGCATAAGACACAGCTTTGAATCAGAACTCAGAAACACTGCGTTGGAAGAATCCACAGCTTTTCTAGCAGTTAGTAACAAGTCTGCTTTTCATCCAAGGGAGACATAGTACCTTATTTCCCAATATTGAGAAAACTGAGAAACAGCATAGTAGTGAGGGACTTAAATTCTACAATATTTGTAGATTTGTAAGAGGACAAAAGACCAAAGATTTGTAAGAGGGCAAGAGACCAAAGAGTACTTTCTCTAAAAATACTATCTTATACAAATCATTTAAAGTCGTTTATTAATTCATTCACTCACTTTCTCTTCTTTTTAACAATTTTTATTTTTTATGACTACTTATATCATCAACATTTTTATTCTCTATACTTCCTACCAGAGTAGAATTCACAAAGCATATTTTACTTTATTCACTAGTACATTCCTAGAACAATGCCTTGCTATATTTGTTTTATAAAATATTTGTGGCTGTATTTCATTGTGTATATGTCCCATAGTTGTTTTATCCACTCATCTACTGATGGACAGTTGGGCGGCTTTCAAATATTGGTTATTTTAAATAAGGCTACAATGAACATAAGGGTGCATGGGCTCTTTCAAATTAATGTTTCAGGCTCCTTTGAATATATTTCCAGAAGTGGAATCACACGGTCATAAGTCAGTCCCATTTTTAATTTTTGAGGTATCTCCACACTGCTTTCCACAGAGGCTGCACCAGTCTGCATTCCCAACAACAGTGCAGGGGGGTTCCCTTTTCTCCACATTCTTGCCAGTGTTTGTTTGTTTATTTATTGATGATACCCATTCTAACAGGTGTGAAGTGATATCTCATTGTGGTTTTAATTTGCATATTCTGATGATTAGTGACATTGCGCATCTTTTCATATCTGTAGTGGCCATCTGTATGTCCTCTTTGGAGATGTGTCTATTCAGGCCTTTTGCCCATTTTTTAATTGGATTGTTTGACTTGAGGGTGGATGGGGGTGTTGCGATGTATAAGTTCTTTATACATTTTGAATTTAACCGTTATCAGATGAATCATTGGCAAACATGTTCTCCCAGTTAGTAGGTCGTCTTTTCATTTTGTTGATGGTTTCCTTTGCTGTGCAAAATGTTTTTAGTTTGATGTAGGTCCATTTATTTATTTTTTCTTCTGTTTCCCTTGCCCGAGAAGGTATATCAGAAAAATATTGCTATGAGAAGTGCCTGAGATTTCACTTCTTATGTTTTCTTCTAAGAGTTTTATGGTTTTGCTACTTACATTTAAGTATCCATTTTGAGTTTACTCTTGTGTGTGGTATAAGAAGGTGGTCTAGTTTCATTTTTCTACATGTATCTGCTCAATTTTCCTAACATCATTTATTGAATAGACTATCTTTATCCCATTGTATGTTTTTGTCTCCTTTGTCAAATATTAATTGACCATAAAGGTATGGGTTTATTTCTGGGCTCTCTATTTTTCTCTATTGATCTGTGTATCTGTTTTTATGCCAGCACTGTGCTGTTTTGATTACTATGAGCTTGTAGTACAGTTTGATTTCTCCAACTTTCTTCTTTTTTTTCTCAAGATTACTGTGGCTATTCATGTCTTTCATGGTTCCATATAAAAATTTGGAATATTTGTTCTAGTTCTCTAAAATATACCATCAGTATCTCGATGGGGATTGCATTGAATCTGTGGTTGTTTGGAGCAGCATGGACATGTTAATGATGGAAACTCCTGCTGCCCATGAACAAACACAGTATGTGCTTTCACTTATTTGTATCTTTTTAAGTTTCTTTCTTCAGTGTCCTATAATTTTTTGAGTACAGATATTTTACATCCTTGGTTATATTTATTCTTAGGTATTTGGACACTATTGTGAATGGGATTGTCTTCTTAGTTTCACCATTTTCATATTTTAATGGTGTCATGATTTCAAATTTATAATAGATGCTTTTCGAAGGGAAGGCCCTGTGGAATAAAGAATTTGGCTGACTTTTGTTTTGTTCCTGATATGTAATGTCTAAACTCTTACAATTTTCCCAGTGATAAGTACCTTTGTTTTTCATAAGGGGCCCCTCAGACTACCCCTGGTCGTTTATGTGAATAAGATGAATTACAGCTGTCCCCTTGATAGCTTAAGCAACTGAGCTGAATCAGGACCCAGAATGGCCAAGCCAGGAAGACCCTTCATATGATTAAATATTTGGGGTTTTGAGCCACATGATTTCAGTCCAACATTAGAAAGGGAAGGAAAACTGGAAATTGAATCACATCAGTAATGATTCAATCTATTATGCCCACAAAATGAAACCTCAGTAAAACCTCTGAACTCCAAGCTTCAATGAGCTTCTCTGGTTTACAATACTCTTTTAATATTGTAACACTTTGGTGCCAGGATAGTAAAAATTTTCCGAGGACAACAGAAGCTTTGCATTTAGCCTCAGAACTCACCCTGTATGTCTCTTCCATTGTCTTTCTTGATTTGCATCCTTTTACAATAATAAAACTGTAAGTATAAGCATAGTGCTTTACTGAGTTCTAAGAGTCATTATAGTGAATTAGTGAACCTGAGGGTAGTCAAGGAAACCTCCCAATTCGTGGCCAGCTAATCAGAAGTGAGGGTAGCCCAGGGCAGAGTTGAACTTGCAGTTGATATGTGAATTGAGGACAGTCTTGTGGAAGACTTTGCCTTTAACCTTAAGTCTGGCAAGCTCATGGTAAACCCCGAAGGAAATCTAGCTCCAGTAAGTGCCCCACTTCTAGGTTCCGAAGAGCAGTTAACCAAACCTTGAGAAATGACAGCTCCAACGTTATCTTTTTCTGAGCTGCAGAGTCCAGTTCCATTTTTTTGCAAGAATATTTAGATTAGAGCTACTTTTTCATGTTAAAAATATATTTCTTTGGTAATGTGGTCAGCGTTTCTTTGGTACAATAATAAACAAACTGCCCAAACCTTGCATAGAATGGTGCTGATCAACTTTTTGTTTCAAAAATCTATCATGTTTTGCTTTGTTCTATAGAATTTGTGTTAACTTCATGTAAAAAGATTTAAGTATAGCCCTGGCTGGTGTGGCTCTGTGGATTGAGTGCCAGCCTGGGAACTGAAATGATGCTGGTTTGATACCCAGTCAGGGCACATGCCTGGGCTGCAGGCTGGGTCCCAACTAGCAGGCGTGCGAGAGGCAACCTATTCATGTTTCGCACATCGATATTTCTCACATCGGTGTTTCTCTCCTTCTCCCTCCCTGCCCCCTCTCTAAAAATAAATAAATAAAATCTTTTAAAAAGGATTTAAGCATAAAACGAAAACTCTAGTTTAAATAAGTGTGTTGGTAAAGTTGAGACTTTTTCCTACAATAATTTATTGACAACTGATTTAATAATATAGTCACAGCAGCATTCAAATGTAATAATTTTAACTTATGCAAATAAGACCTTAATGTTACTTTTAGAAAGGTGAAGGTTAAGTGCAGTAAATACCAGTAATAGCAATATAGTTTGCAAGTAAAATTAGCACAAACATTTTAATAAGTCCCTGAAGTCTGAATTAGCGATAAGAAAAAAAATATTCCAAATAAAAATTTTTTAAAAGGTCAAGGTCTTAAAGTCAGTATTCATGATTATTTCTGAATACAAGATGAAACTCCTTATTGGTGAAACTCCTTATATGTGCTATTAAAGACATTAAAAGCACATAGCACAGAATTTGGTGAAATAATTTTATTATAACTAATTCAAGTAACATTTCAGACTCTTTCACACCTCACAAATATGTCATTGGAGTAATTTGGGAAGGACCCTGAAGATTCGACAGATGTCTCACAGGAAATACTTTTAAAATTAAGTTTTTTGTGAGTCGAAAAACACTACATGAAGTATGTCAGTTATGTTTGTAAAAATCCCAGTTTGTTCAAGAAGATGAATAAAGTGATGCCATTAACTCTAGATAGGGAGAAAAGAAAGGAATAGGATTGGGCATTAGTTGTATTTCTAATTTTTTTCTTTAACAATGTTCTTTAAAATAGTAGTGAGATATTTATATCAGCTATTCCTACATTATTATTTTTATACAAGTCTATATGTTTGAACAGTTTACATTAAAAATAAAAATTTAAGATTGTTCAGGATATTCAGCATCTTTTTTGGTTCCATATAAATTTGTGGAATAATTAGATCAATGGAACAGAATAGAGAGCCCAGAAATAAACCCACACCTTTATAACTAGTTAATATTTGACAAAGAGGCAAGAGCGTGCAATGAAATAAAGACAACATTTCCAATAAATGGTGTTGGGAGAACTGAACTGGAACATGCAAAAAATGAAATTAGTCCACCATCTTAAAGCATACACCAGAAAAACTAATTTGAATAAAAGACTTAAATATAGGTCATGATACAACAAAAATGCTACAAGAAAACATAGGCAGTAATATTTCAGATATCTCATGTAACAATATATTTGCCAGTATGTCCCCTAGGACAAGGGAAATAGAAGAAAAAATAAACAATGGGACTACATCAAATTATAAAACTTCTGCACAGCTAAAGAAACCGTCATAAAAATGAAAAGGGAACTGACTACATGGGAGAACATATCTGCCAACTCTACATCAGACAAGGTTTAATCTTAAAAATACATAAAGAACTTAGGTGACAACAACACCAGGAAGACAAACAACTCAATTTAAAAACAGGCAGAGGACCTGAATAGACACTTCTCCAAGAAGAACATACAGAGAGCCCATAGACATATAAAAAAAATGCTCAGAATCACTAGCCATCAAAGAGATGCAAATTAAAACCTTCAATGAGTTATCACTTCACACCTGCCAAAATGGCTATCCTTAATAAATCAACAAACAACTAGTACTGGCAAAATTGTAAAGAAAAGGGATTCCCACTACTGGTGGGAATGCAGACTGGTGCAACCACTATAGAAAACAGTACAGAATTTCCTCAAAAAACTAAAAATGGAACTACTTTTTGACCCAGCAATTCCACTGTTAGGACTATATCCTAAGAACCCTGAAACACCAATCCAAAAGAATTTATCAACCCCCATGTTCACAGCAGTGCTATTTACAACAGGCAAGTACAGGAAACAGCCTAAGTGCCCATCAGCAAATGAGTGGATCAAAAAACTATGGTACATTTACACAATGGAATACTATGCAGCAGAAAGAAAGAAGAAATTCCTACCTTTTGTGAAAGCATGGATGGAACTGAAGAGTACTATGCTAAGTGAAATAAGCCAGTGAATAAAAGACAAATACCATATGACCTCACTTAAAAAAGGAATCTAATGAACAAAATAAACTAATGAGAAAAATAGAACCAGAGGTATAGAACATAGAACAGACTGACAGATCTAAGAGGGGAAGAGGAACATGGGAACTAAAAGAAATAAGATGAAAGGAATAGTCAAAGAGCATGTATGAAGGACCCACAGACATGGATAACATGTGTAGGGAATGACTATGGAAGTGGGAGTGGGCTGGGTGGAGAGGGCAACGGAGGAAAAATTGGGACAACTGTAATAGCATAAACAATAAAATATTTTAAAAAATAAAATTTAAATATTCTGGTAAAAAATTTTAAACTATAAACTGTGTATAATGCAAGAACTATCAATAATAGATTAATATTTTAATAAATAATTGTTAAATTTATATCAGTACTTACCATATGACAAGAATTTTTATAAATGTTTTCATTGTATTGTTTATTAAATCCTTGTAACAACCATGTAAGGTAGGCACTAGTATAGGGTATTTTTTTTCTGATAAAGATTTTTAGGATTAGAATAGCAACCTTCTCTATCTTGCTAATTGTGGTATCCCTTTCATCTAGAAGAGCACCTAGCTTTAGTAAACTGATAAATATTTAAATTCAACCACACATATTTTTTATTCTTTTTATTCTTTTTTTAAAAAAATTTTACTGTATTTTCCCATTACCATTTAGTCCCCTTATATCCCCCTTCCCCCTCAGTTATCACACTGTTGTCCATGTCCATGAGTCCCTTTTCCTTTTGTTCAATCCCTCCACTCCCTAACCTCCCCCTCTTAGCTGTCATCCTGTTCTTCATCTATGAGTTGTCTCCATTTTGCTGGTTAGTTCGGCTTTTGCATTAGATTCCACATATGAGTGAAATTGTATGGTGTTTTTCATTCCCTGACTGGCTTATTTCAATTAGCATAATGTTCTCTAGGTCCATTCATATTCTGAGAAATGGTAAAATTTGCTTCTTTTTATGGGAGAACATAATTGCTGATACATTGAATAAAGGGTTAAAAAAGCTGTGGTACATTTACATAGTGGACTACTACTCTACCTTAAAAAATAAGGAAATCTTACCTCATGTTAAGTGAAATAAAACACTGTTAAAAGTGCTTGTACCATTTTGCATTCCCACCAGGAATTAATGAGAGTTCCTGTTGCTCCAAATCTTCAGCTTTTGGTGTTTTCAGTGGCCTGAATTTTGACCATCCAGACAGGTGTGTTGTCCATTGTTTTAATTTGCACTAAATTAAATGCAAAATACTATTGACATTATGTTGACAATCTTTTCATATGATTACCTGCCATCCATATATCTCCTTTGGTGTCTACTATAGTCTTTGTCCCATTTTAAAATCAGATTGTTATTTCAGTGTTGACTATTAAAAGATTTTTTGTATTTCAGATAACAGTTTTTTATCAGGTATATCTTTTGCAAATATTTTGTCCCACTCTGTGGCTCGTCTTCTCATCCTCTTCAGAGTATCTTTTACAGAGCAGAAATTTTTATTTTTAATGAAGTCCAGGTTATCAATCCTTTATTTCCTGGGTCATCTCTTTGATGGTCCATATAACAGTGATCGCCAAAACAAAGTTTACCTAGAAATTTTCTTGTGTTACCTTCAAAGAGATTTATAATTTGTGTTTTACATTTAGGTCAGTGATCCATTTTGAATTAGTTCTTGTGAAGTGTGGAAAGTTTGTGTCTAGGGTCACCTTTTTGTATGTGGGTGTCCTTCTTAGGCTTTAAAATAGATTTTACTGAGAAAAGTGAGCAGTTGCAATTAAAGCTAACAGTTACTGATGCTTGCTAATGCTTTGGTGTAGACAACATTCGAAGAGCTTTCTTGTCTTAAATTCATTTAATCATTATGACAACACTCAGCTGTAGGGAATATTATTTTCATTTTACATAAAAGAAACTGATTTCACAAACTAAATAGTTTGGTCAAGACACAGAAGCAAGCAACTTAAGGAGGCAGGTGTGAAGCCAGGCAGCCTAGTTCCTACATCTATAATGTACCTATGCTATTACAACATTAGAAAATAAATGCCTTGATTTAAGATTATAGATCTAAACAACTGGAAAAGATAAAGACAGAATTCTTGCTGATGACAATGCTTTTACTCTTGAAAAAGACAATTTAAAAATTTTAGTATAAGAATACTTCATAACTTTGTGTTACATTTTCTAAAATATTTGAATTTTTTCTCCCTTGAGGCAATGTATGCTACATATGCCTAGGAGTAAATATGAAGAAATTCATCTCCTTAGACATCAACTAATAGGCAATAAGTGGGTGTATATCTAATGGAACTGCATATATGCCTTGTAGTGTGGGGGTTAATATTTTCAGTAGCATGTCACTATCGATTATGACTCATCAAAAATACAGTTTGGTCACATTAGGCTATTGATTAAATATTACAGACTTGGAAAATCTATTTTTTACCACCAGACATTGGTGACATTTGGGAATGTAATCTGAATAGCCTACAATGGTTTCTTAGTTTTAATGGAGACTTTAATCTCATCACACAAACTGGAGGCATAAACTCAGTTTAGCTGCTCTAACTCAGTCAAGTCACCAATACATTTCCTTAGTCTAACTTGAATGCCTTCACACAACATCCTCTCCCCCAAAAAAATCATATAAATTAATCCTTCTAGGTAAAATAATGTAACAAACACATGGGTTACACAGGCCATGGCAGATGTCATAGGCTATGTTCACATAGCCTGCCCCGTGCTCACAGAGAACATGACAAACCACAGTGTTATAAAACTTCATTCCAGGGGTCTCCAACCTTTCGGTGTCTCTGGGCCACACCAGAGGAGTTGTCTTGGGCCACACATTAAATACACAAACACTTATGAAAACTGATTAACAAAAAAGAAAAGCTTTTAAGTAAATTTACGATTTTGTGTTGGGTCACTTTCGTAGGCATACTGGGCCACATGCAACCCATGGGCCACTGGTTGGACACCTCTGACACCCTCCTTGGAGCAGAAGTTTTCACTGTTCTAGCAAACTGCCTGGCCTATCACTAAGATCTGTTACATTTTCATTCTGATATTTCTTGTGTTCATAACTAATAATTTCTATCACTTTTCGTCATGTGAATCACTGCTACCCACCAGATCCTCTTGATCTGCTCCAAGAAAAGCCCTCAATATTATCATTTAATTTTTTCTTCAGCTGAAAGTATGTTTAATGTCCTATAACTACACAATATTTATTTGTAGATACAAGACAATTTTTCTGCCCTCATATTTGTCCATCATTAATGATGCTGTTTAGATTGCACCAACTAAACAATCTAGAAAGTGCTTCTAACATCACTGGTTCAGAGTGGGGAGTTCTCCCGGCTGCTTTTGGCAATGGTGGTGGTACCAGGTGCTAAAAGGCTGGTGCTCAGAAACTAGATGTTAGTTGCTATAAGGAAAGAATCCTGTATATCAGACTCAATATGATTATCTTCCTGTGTGTCATTCTTTCTGAACGAAGGGAAAAAGATAAACTCAATAATCATCTTGGAGTCATCCACTGTCTGAAAGCACATATTTTAAGTAAAATTCAGTGTGGATTCACAGATAGAAAAAAAATTGTTCAAGACAGTTTTTTCAAGCATCATTCCTATTTGTTTGTTTGTTTGATTGTTTGTTTAGAGGAGACAGAAAGAGAAAAGAGAAAGAGAAACATCCACGTAAGAGAGAAACATTGATCAGTTGCCTCTCGCACACCCCTGACCATGGACTGAACCCACAACCTGGGCATGTGCCCTGACCGGGAATCAAACATTTGACCCTTTGCTTTCCAGGAC